>PVIC010043004.1:0-15749 GCA_004025085.1 Thryonomys swinderianus | reverse complement strand
GAAGAAACAAAGGGAACTGAGCCAATTCCGTTGGCTTATATTTTCCTCTATACCAAGTGCACGCCAGAGAAAAAGAGATGATACATGTCTGTGACTATGTCTCTGACACCCCACAGAAAGAGGTCTAAGAAGAAAGCAGGGTGCCATTATTGCTTTGAGCATCATGCCACATTTTGGATGCTCTGTCCCCCATTTTCACTAGGATTTAAAGTAGCCAACTGGTACCTTAGTTCCAGAGTCCTCAGGTCTGCAGGATGTGCTCAGCCATCCAACCACAACTCTCTCAGCCACATCTACTGAATCCACACAACGTGCCCTGTCTGTGCCAGGGGCTGTGCATGAGCCAAACACGCCCACACACATTGTCCTTGCTGTGATGACAGACATCAGCTCGGATTCCAGAGAGGGAGGAATGCTACGAGAAAAACTCATGTTACACAGTATGAGGTTTATAGTAATAGAGCCACCACGGGGCTCCAGGGTGCATCCCTGTTCCCAAGACACGTGTAACCTGGTATTTCAGCACAGAGGGTTAAGTGCCACGAATGCCTTAAACCAGTCTACAGGGAGTGCCCGGATGCTGTCCTTCTGGACTGATCCGGATTACCCAGCTCCACAGTCCAAGCAGAGGATTGCCAGGTTTGACCTGTAGGAGGGGCAGGTGTGGGCAGGGCAGGGTTTGCACTTTAGAAGGATTGATAACTGCAGCTGGAGCGTGGACAGTGGGGTCACCTTACCCTTCCTGTCCACACACATTGCCTTGCAGTAAAGCAGGAGGAACGAGGCAGTAGCCCCGTCAGCTTTCCTCATTTCCCAACTTGATAGGGTCTTCACTCTGCCTGTCTGAGGGTCTTTGTAAGAGAAAGTCACTGTAGTAACCTATGTTCTCTGTCCAGGGGGAGCCCAGTTACAAGCACTGCAATCAGGTTGCAATGAAGCCCTGTCAAGTTACTTGACTAGAAGAGCAGATTAATAAGCCCAGTGATCCAGTGAAATCTTATCAATAAAATTGCCACCCCAATTACACAACAAAGTGAAAAATCAAAGCCTACCGTTGCCCCTGTAAGCCTCCATGGGATAGCAGAATTTCCTTCTGAGATTCATCAAAAGGTCCGGCCTGCCAGGGAACGGTTCAGATGAACTGATTGATTTTATGTTTCTGCCTGAGCTCGGAGCTTTCTGTGGGCCTCAGCCTGCACAAAGAATCACCGTTTTACAGGGCTGTCTCTCATGGTGGAGAAGGGAAGAGGCCTTGGCCAGCACAGGTCAGGTGAATGTTGCTCTTGGGCCTATTTGAGCAGATGCAAATGAACATCCCAAAAGGTTCAACTTCAAAATGAGGACTCAGCGTCTGAGCATGCCGTGTGGAATCCCAATTCTTAGAGCAGCACTCGCCAGGACTGTTTCCGAAGCCGGCCGGGAGCCCCAGCTCCAAAGACGCTCACACCTCCCCCTGGCTGCACCGCTGACCCTTTCTACTTGGGGCCCACCCTGGGCCACTGGACAGAGCCCCAGCTCCTGCTCACAGGCACCCTCGCCAGTTGTTCCTCATCTTCTGGCTCTTTGGAAGTATTTTATAAGCAGCTGCTTGCCAGGAAGTCAAGTTGGGCCCAACAGGTCACCTCTAGCCATTTTATCCTCCCATGCTTTTGTGTTTTGGGACCAGCCTGGCTTTACTCTGCAGGAACCCATTTAAAGAATGCAGATAATGCCTGTCAGAGTTGAGTCATCCTGTCAGGAGAGGAATGTACAATCCCATCCCTGTAAGTTATTTATCATAGCCTGAGGCCTGATGGAATACAGTTTCCTTGATGAAGAGATAAAAAGCAGCAACATAAAAGCAAGGTAAAAAGAAGAACTCTTCATTAAAACTGAATCTACCTTCTGGTTGTAGCTTTTATTTGAAGATTTTTTTTTATTAGTATTACTGAAATTTATCATCACAAAAATTTACCTTGCAGATCTTTCCAGAAAAGGAAGAGAACAGTACAAGAGGGAATGAGGGTGGAAAGGGGCAGAGAAGCTACGGGCAGAGCCAAAGGAGAGGGAGGAGAGGGAGGAGAGGGAGGAGAGGGAGGAGAGGGAGGGAGAGACACCCGGAGAATCTGACTTCCACAGAGGAAGAAGACACAATACTCAGCTGAAGAAACCAATTCCCTCAAAGAAAAACAATTCAGGAAAGCCAAGGCTCTGCTCTCTTGAAACTGAGGGAGGATTGGGGCCATGGGAAGGGAGGAGCATGTCTACCTCCAGTCCCCCCAACAAAGCTCTTCTAGTAAGGGAACGGAGAGTTCCCAGGGTGCTTTGCAGTTCCACAAGTCTGTCTCTCACTGCGGGCGGGTAGAGTGGCTTGAACCCAGCACAGGGCGCAAGGAGATGATATTTCCTTCCAATTCCAGCTTGCCGACCGCCTCTTTTCCTGTGCCTGCCTAAGACAGAAGCTCAGAGGACATCACCCCGCAGTGAGAACAGTGCAAGTTCAGGACAGCGTTAGGCCCCAGCCACGCAAGGCAAAACGAGAAGTCAGCGATCTGAAACAACCACATAGCGGTGGGTCCTTCTAGGTAGAAACCGTGCGGTACCGTTTTGTGCATTTCTCACACAAACTGCGGGTTTTTAATTGCTCTCACGTCAGACATGAGCGTGAAAGTGTGAGTGTGCAAGTTGTACCTCATCCCTCCGCCTGTCCCTCAGTGTCGGGGGCACAGAGAGATCACATTCTCTGGGAGCTGCGGGATTTTGCTTTGTTTGTTTCTCAAGGAGAAATAATTTGGTTCTGAGGTTGTAAACGTTTGTCCCAGCATTGGTGAGAAGGTGGGAGTTACGCTTTAATCTTTGCAGAAATTTGCATATTTCCCTGAGTTTTCCTGCCTAGGAAAGACTGCAGCATAAAAATGCTACACACAGAATCACTTGGAAAAACACACTGTGCTCTCAGGTTCTTTTGCTCTCTGGTAGTGTACATGTTAGAGATGCTTCTCAGGAAGAAAAATAACAGCCATTTTGTATTTATATGAAAGCAAAGAGGAACCAAGATTTTCAACATAATGCAAAGAGCCTCTGTCAGAGCGCTGCCTTTTCTTCTCCTTAATAACGCAGGATGGGGAAGAAAGCGGAGGGGATCATGCCAAAGCCGAGCAGCAGCTGAGAAACACCGCAGTCAATTCTCACATGCCGCGTCTACACCGGCAGCTGCAGAATCAATCCAGTCACAAATCCTTTGAGCAGCTGCTGGTGCGCCATCAGCTAATGAAGCTCGCTGAGTGCTCAGGTATTAACGTGACAAGGCGGGACAGGGGATCAAGAGGGAAGAGTGGACCGAGACAGGCCCCTCTGAGGGAGACTCTGCCCCTGGCCACTTGTGGAAATCCATTTCAGGTCCGCTGGGACCAATTGTGAGCTCTGGCCTTGGGCAAAATTCCTGTGTGGAGTCAATACATTAATGGGTGACACCTTGAAACGGGCTGGCTGTAGGTGGATCGATGTCCGATGTGGCCATCTATCCTCAGGCCAGATGCCCACTGAAGCCCTTAGGTTGGGGGTGGGGAAAATGGACAGATCCTTCAACCTGTTTGTTTTTTTAATCACTCCTTAAAAAGCAATATGCTGGCGGTAGTGAGGCTCCGTCTTCACTTCCGCCCCCGGCTCATCTTTCTGGACGTGTGGGAGGGATATGTCCGTTTTCAGTTGTACAGAGCTGTCCGGCAGAGATCCTTGCCCACCCGGGTGAGTCTGGTCTCATCTGTTTCCTCTGAGACCGAGATCCAGAGGCAAAGCGGCCACTGTTTCCCAGAAGCTTCTCTGGAAACAGCGCAACTCTGCTGGTTCGGCTGGCTTTCACACCTGAATAGCGGGAACCACTGACCGGCCGGGGCTCGGCAGGAGCACTCGGGGAGCACTCTGAAGAGAAGTGCTGGTCAGCACCTCACAGTGCTGTGCTCTCTTCCCATCCTTACTCCTCACAGGCCCTTGGGACACTATGCTATTGAAGAAAAAAAGAAACAAAAGGGGAAGTGGAGGGAGGGAGGGATTAAAAATTAGGCTTTGGAGGCAAAGCCCACTGCTTTCAAGCCCAACCATGACTTCACAGGAGGCAGACAAGGCCTCATGGAATCGAGGTGGCTGCTGGGTTTTGAGGCAGGATGAGGGCACAGATGTGCACAGGGGTTTCGTCGTGAAGCCAGCAAAGGGAAGTGACCCCCTAACCTGTGCTCTGGAAAAACAGGGCTCCTCAGTCAGCAGAAAGCTGGAGATGCAGATGGGGAGGGGCCGCTGAGATAAATTAAAAATGAGGGGGAGACATGGTTCAAACATTAGGGCATAAACTTCTTTGAAATATTTTTGTAGGATTAAAAAATAAGAAAGCAATGAAAAAGAATCTGGAAGAAGAGTGAGCGCCAGGGTGGATAGAGCGGTAGAGGATATAGCACCATGTTTTCATGTTTGGAGAACCAGATTCTGGTGGATTGAGCGGTAGAGGACACAGCACCATGTTTTCATGGGCTGCCTTTCCATTTGGACAGAACTCAGCTTCAGCATCCAGCAGATTTTTGATTGCGTCTTGAAAGCACATGCTTCTGAAGGTGACAAGAAGTACGGGACAGCATGTCTGCAGTGAGGGGCAGGACTGGGAGGCGAACTCATGGCAACCTGGCTTTCACTGTAGTACATTTTCAAAAATACAAATGCCCCCTTGTATATCTGGTTGTCTGTACGCATGGACTACAGGATGTTCTTCATATCAGCTCTGGGCCTAATGACTGAGTGTATCATTCATGTGCTCGGGTATCAGTGGCAACTGGCTCCGGGACTGGGACTCGGTTTCCCTGCCTTGCATTCAGGCCCATGTCCCAGGAGCTGTCTAGGTTACAGTCCCTGGACATGGCTGCAGACACAGAAGCAGGAGCAGCTGCTCCTCAGTCCGCAGTGGGGCCCGGCCCAGCCGGGCAGCCAGAAACCGAAACTAAAAGGTACATGTGACCTACCCACCAGCAATACCCTGCTCAGTGCCTTGGGCCCTGCAGGGTCTTGTGGTTTGCCCGGTGACCCTTTGGGGACAGGGGCAGTTGGCTGTCACTGCCCGGTGAGGCTGGGAGCACTGGCCAGAGCCATGGCCTGCAGAAAGATCCAAATGCTAACTTCAATTTCTCCAGAATAGATAATACTGTCACACTACTGTGAAGTAAAAAACTGCTAAGTCGATCCATTAAGTTAAGGCCATCTAAAGACCAGTAGTGTGAAGAGTCTACTTTTATGCAAAATAAAACTGTAAGAAATAGTTGGCAAGATGTCAGGGGATGGAGGCACAGGGTTTCTGGGTGGAGAGTTTTGGGGTGTCAGATGTGACACCTTAGCTCGTGACGGAGCGCACGAACCTCCTGGCACGCAGCCTGTCTTGGGCAGAGCAACACTGGCACAACGCTGTGGAAAAGCCGACTTTGGAGCCCTGGAAATGTGGCAGTTTCTATACACGAGCGCAGTTTTTAATACTTTTTTCAAGACCTTCAAAGGTCTGAGGTTTGGCGGCACGGCCAAGGAGCCTTACGTGTGTCAGGCTGGGGCAGCAGCGCTGGTTTAAGCGCAGCCTCTTTCTCCTCCCCTTATAAGGGGGTTTCCCACTGTCTCCTCCTCATCTCACCGCCCAGGCACCTCCTCAACGCCAGGGAACCCCGATTTCTCATCCTGACCCGTGCCAGCCTCGCTGGGCCCTCTGGATTTTTACTTTTGTGGGTCTGTGTTGCTGCTCAACCTGAAGGCTCAGAAGTGACGCAGCAGCTGCTGGGCCCCGTGGGCCTCAATCCTGCTCACTGTCCCACTCAGGACTCGGGCATCACCCCCAGGTGGACAGAGGCTGCCACTCACCAAAGGCTCCCAGGTAAGTGGCCAAACTCTTCACCAGGACTGAGCTGCCACCCTCGACGGAGACATAACCCCATCCGGATCTGCCTACACTAAGATTTTCTTTTTTTTTTTTGAGACAGGGTCTCGCTTTGTAGTTCAGGCTGGCCCTGAGCTCACTATGTAGCCCAGGCAAGCCTTGAACTCAGCAATCCGCCTGCCTCTGCCTCCCGAGTGCTGGGATGACAGGCGTGAGCCACCACGCCCCGCACTGTGGTATGTGGTATTGATGGCTGGTGGGCATGAGTCACCATGCCCGGCATGAGTCACCATGCCCAGCATTGTATGTGGTTACAGGGATCGAACTCAGGGCCTTGCGCTTGTGAGGCAGATGCTGGAACCACTGAGCTGAATCTCTGGCTCCTAAGTAAGATTTTCTTGGTTTAATCCTTTATACACCCGAGCTCACTGAGTCAGGACTGCACACTTCCATTCAGAGGAAGTATCCTCCTTTCCCTTATTGCCAAACCAACAACTTCAATGCTATAGAAAATACTGAAGTAGTCTCTGCTGTTGCTACAGAAAATCACACATCAAAACTGCAGTTTAAAGAAGCAATCAAAAAGTACATACAGGCCAGGCAGTGAAAAACTGTCCAAGTGTGGTGGCACATGCTTATAATCCCAGCATTTGGGAGGCTGAGGCAGGAGGATCACAAGTTCCAGGTCAGCCTTGGCACACAGCGACACAGTGATCCAAAGAGAGACCAAACAAGAACCTGTGTATCTTAACTTAGTGGTACTTTCGGTATTTGTCACCTCTGCATTGTAATTCTTCCCCTACTGTACTTGCGTGCTCTGCTTCCTGGGCATGGCAGACTCCCAGGATGAGTGTTCTCTGGAGAGCGGCAACGCTCACAGGACCTCGGGACGGAATATCGCGCTGGCACAGAGGTTCGGACGCGACACTTACCCGGAGGTGGTGCCAGCGGGGCTCCCTCTCCCAGGGCTGGACCAGAGTCCGGATAGTATGTGACTCAGCTTCTCAGTTTATAGCAGCTGCCCAAGTGTTCCGCCAGGGTGGCTCATGCCTGTGATCTCAGCTCTCTGAGAGGCAGAGGCAGTGAAACAGCAGAATCGAGCCCTCAGCGTGGCCGGTCCGGAGACCTGGAGGCGCCCCCAGGAGTTCCGGAGGCAGAGCGCACGGCTTCACTCTAACGCGGGCGAACCAGCCAAGCCGCTTTCCACAAGGAGGCCGATAAAGGAACCAGTGTGAAACTGGCTTTTATGCCCTCCTTACAGAAGGTTCTTGAAGAAGGGCGGAGTTTACGTTTTAGCCTCGTTTCATTGGTTCTGAGCTCTCACATCTCATTGGCTAGTACAGCGCACAGACCGCACGTTCCATTGGCTAGAGTGGTGCCCAGAGTCCACCTATAACAGGAGAGGGTCTCGGGATCCTCTTTAACAGCCAATGAACTTCTAAGCTCAGCTGAGCCCTCTGAGGTTCCAGCCTCAACGGTCAAAGTGACAAAATTTACAAAGTTAAACAACAGAGGGGCGGGGTCTATCTCGGAGCCTTCCAAGAAGCGAGTTGGGCTTTACTTGAGTGGGAGGTTTTACAAATCCAGGTTTCTCCTTCCATTCGGGGGATTGTGGGTTTAACCCCAACCTTAGAGAGACTTTGTCTCAAACCTTTAAAAGGCTGGGGATGTAGCTCAGGGGCCCGAATACCATCCTCAGCCGGCACGCACAGCAGGGAGTCTGACTGCACTCTGAAGGAAGCGCAGCTGGCGCTCACTTTCACCGACTCGGTTTCCGAAAGGGAGCGGCCGCCAAGCGAGTCAGGGGCGGACACCGGTCGGACTTAGCCGGCTGTGCCGGGCCAGTCAGGCCTTTGCTCCATTTTCCTGCAAACCCAGCCTCCGGCCAGTGTCCTCCAAGTCACCGTGGGCCCACATCAGTTGCACCTAACTTCGGTTCAGCTCTCAGGCTCCCAGGAGACGTCTGAGGGCTAAGGGCAAAGGCGTCTTCCCAGACTCTCCGGTCCTCCGGGACAGACGCGCCGTGAGGGCCTCTGCTGTTGCAGAAGTTAGAGGCACCCGGTGCTTACGGACCGTCCGAAAGAAGCTAGAAGCTATGAGGTGTTGCATGGCGGGCACTGCCAGGCTGGCTGGACTTGGAAGCGAAAGAGGGGACGCAGTGGGGAGGACGGCGAAACTTGGCTGACAGGGTGCGTGGCCTGAGAGAGTTGTCTGTATCCCTCGGAGAACAATGGTAGACGTTATCACACACACACACACACACACACACACACACACACACACACACACACACACACACATATGGCCGGAGATTTAGCTCCGTGGTTCTGGCACCTGCCAAGCAAGTGCAATGTCCCTCTTTCAATCCCCAGTAACCACATACAACAATACTGGGCGTGGTGACTCACACCCACCAGCAATCAGTACCACACACTATATTGCCTGGTGTCATGACTCACGGCTGTCACCCTAGCACTCGGGAGGCAGAGGCAGGAGGATTGCTGAGTTCGAGGCTTGCCTGGGCTACATAGCGAGCTCAGGGCCAGCCTGAACTACAAAGCGAGACCCTGTCTCAAAAAAAAAAAAAAAAAAAAAAAAAGATGCAAATGTAAGGTATGGTGAGGGTACAGTGTAAAAGTTTAAATTTTAAAAAATGGTTACAGTAAAAGACACATGGGCGTGAACCCCCTGAAAGTTCCCCCTCTCTGGAGCACGCGTCTGCGGTTCAGGCTTCCTGCAGCAGCGCCAGAGTCCTCCCTCCCGAGTCCTCCCTCCAGAGGGTCTTCACAAACTGTGATCAGAAACACGGTGAACGAGCGAGCACGGCTCCAGCGCCACCCAAGGGGCGGCTGCCCGGAAGGCCCCCCGCCCCCCGCAGCGGTCGGGGATCTGGGCCCGCGGGTCCTCCGGCTCCTGAATCCACTCAGGCTGTTCGCGCAGCCAGGCCAGCGACACAATCGCAGACGTGTGGGAAGGGGGCTCCAGAGCTGCCGCAGAAGGGCAGGAGCCGCGGGACGAGCTGCGCGTGGCGGGAAAGGACTCGAGGGAGATTCGCGGCCACGTGCCTTACCGAGATTTTAAATGTAAACACTCTCCCTCTTTTTCAATCACACCCGATGTATAAATACGTTCCCTTTAGAACACTGTGTTTGAGAGACCGTATGATGCAATAACGAGCCGAATTGCGGAAGAGCACTCTTTGTAGACCCAGCCTTCCCCCTCTCGATGTGGCGAAGAACGTGCGTCTGCGAGGGCGTTAGAAGATGGAGGTGGTAGAACTGTGTCCATTTCCTGTCTGCGCGCGGAGAAAGGAGGGAGGGAGGGAGGGAGACATCTCTGGTTGGCGCCCATGCGCAGTGAAGCTGAGAATAAACACTTGCGTGGCCGTTCACAGCATGCACGCAGGTGCCCACAGGGAGCGCGTGTGTTGCACCCGCAGGGAAGGGCGACCCTGGTGCCCTAGTTTCCTGGGTCGTGCCTGGGACCGCCGCAAGGTGGCGCCCGACGCCGGGAAGGACCCGCCGGGCTCTGGTCCTGCGCTGGGCTGCGGGCCCTGCAGGGTCTGGGCAGGAGCGGTCCGGCCGCTTTCCTGTGTGCGCCCCGGAGGAGTGCAGCCCAGGAGACCCTGCGAGGCCAGCGCCGCCGCCTGCAGAGACGCGGTCGTGCTTGAACCTGCGTTTTACAGCGAGCGCCGCGACAACGGGACGCGATTTGCGCAGAGCTCAGGGCCGCAGCTCACGCGCACAGCTTCCCCAACAGCCGGCGTCGTGGACACCAAGACCAGCGATCAAGCGATCGGGTTTTCTTTCTGATTAAAGCCTTTGAGTCCAACACGGGGCAACGCTCGGGCTGCCCTAGAACACCAGTCTTTGCTTCACTGCTCCTTCCAGGACGAGTCTGATTTCTTTCCACCTTTGCCTGGGAAAATAAAGGCACGAAGCATTGGATTCATATAGATACCTAGAAGTTCAAAACAGCTTCTCACCTTATAGACCTTAAAGAATGTCAAGGTGAAGGAATTCAACTTCTAACAATGTTGCTAAGCAAGGAACTGAAGCATTTTTACTTCACTGTTACTATAGCTATTATTGCCAGACCAACGGGAGCAGAATTTCTTGACCCTGGCATCAGATCTGCAGAATTGCCAGAGACAGGCTGGGTGCAGGGCCTCCCTGGCCTCCCAGGGCTGCCTCGGGACAGGTCGTGTCCGGGACGGGAGTGGTGGGACTATGTTTGTGGTGGCAGAAGAGGAACCGGAGCCGTGAGCCGCCTGAAGGGTAAACTTGCCGCCGTGCACCGTGAGCAGCGATGTGTGGGCTCCTAGCTCTGCCTGGAGGGGACCCTGCCTTGGGACAGGGGTGAGGACGGTGAGGGGCCGGCTTGGGGGGAGGCACAGGCCAAACTCCACACCGGAGCACAGCTGAAGGAGCTTCCGGTGCCCTTCACTGGCTGCCTCACTGGGCGGGCACAGGGAAGACTGGGCTGAGGCCCAGAGCCCCGCAGGGCGCCTGCTCCCTCCCCACTGTCAGTGGCCCTGGGCTGGGCTTCCGTGGGTGCCCGGGAGCTGCCACACGGTTGCCAGGTGGCCGTGGGGCCAGTGCTATGGCCAAGGATGCCCTTGATGCTGCACACAGGTCACTCTTAGCAATCTGGAAGGAGACCGTGGGACCAGGGTGGGGGGAGGAAGAGGGCTGAGCAGAGAGCCGAGGTGTGTTCTGTCCACACACACTGACTCCCCACAGGGCACCACATCGTCAGGTACTGCAAGCATGTGCCAGTAACAACAATAAGAACCCCAAAAAGAATTCAGGACACTGCCCAGCTCATCTGGTCTCCATGGGCCCAGAGCCCGCATCTTGGTCGCTTTCCTTGTTGCTGGGACATGGTAGCTGACATCCTCAGGTTAAAGGGGGAGAGGTTTATTTGGCTTGCAGTTAGTGGTTTCAGTCCATAGTCCGCCAGCTCCAAGGCAGGGCGACCTGGGGCCGAGGGCCTGGCGCAGGAGAGCTGCTCACAGCATGGTGAACAGGAAGCAGAGGGTGGAGGGAGGATCCAGGAAGGGAAATGTCACCTTCTGGTTCAGGTGATTGAGGTGACCGCCTCTTCCCACCACGCTCTAGCTTCTAAGAGCAACTGGACAGTCACCTTCCAAGGCCTGGCCTGTGAGCACAGGATGGGTTAGGGTGACATCTAGACAACCTGGGAGGCCCTTCCAAGGCAGTTTGCCTATACCTGGCACCTTCCTGCAGGAGCCCTCTGTCCCTGCCCAGCAGCCTTTCCAAGCCACACACCTTACCACTTGACTTACACCGAAAGCCACACACTATAGCTTCTGTCAGTCGCTGAGCCCTGTCCACAAGCAGAGGAGGGAAACTGAGCTCCATTTTTTCAAAGAAGTACTAAGTAATTTAAGATTGCATCTTAAAACCAACAGAAGCCAGGTGTAGTTGCATGCTCTTATAGTCCCAGCTACTAGGAGGCTGAGGCAGGAGAATCACTTGAGTGTAGGAATTTGTGCTAGCCTGGGCAACAAAGTAAGGCAAAAAGCAACCCCAAACCACCACAGACAAGAAGGCTAGATGCCTGTCTTCCAGATGCTGGGCACATATGTGTCTCTTCTAGTTTCTGGAACAAGAGATTTTGTCTCATTTGGAAGATTTAGAAAAAATTCCAGCACCAGACCCCAGAATCCTTGGGTAAGAACCTGGGAATCTGTATTTTCAAGGCCTCTAGTGAAACTCTGAGTATAGAGAGGCACAGAAACCTCTAGTATAAATCATGAAATTTAACATAGGCCAAATGTGTAATTCCAAATTTTCTAGTAGCCATGTTAAAAGCATTATTATTATTATTTTTTTTTGAGCGAGGATCTCACTATGTAGCCCAGGCTGGCCTTAAACACATGGCAATCCTCCTGCCTCAGCCTCAAAGCGCTGGAATTCTAGTTGTACATCCCCACATCTGGCTTAAAACCAGAAAGACAAATAAACAAGGCCAACTTTAACAACAAAATTTCTTTCACTAATGTGTCTGAAATATTTCAAGATGTTATTAATAAGAGGAGGATGAATTAGGTTTTTAGCTTATTTTTCATACCACACCCTGGAAATTCAGTCTTTAATACTTAAGTGCACTTCCACTGCGGGTGACCCTGTCTTCAGGGCTCAGTAGCTGTGCATTTGCTGGCCGGGGTGTCAGGACCGAAGCCTCCGCACACGGGGATGTCTCTGTTGCCCGCCGTGCACAGAGCTGGACACACAGATGCGGTCTGAGCCCCTTCCTGGACTAGACTAACACTGTACTGACATGAAGTCAAAGCCCGCGATGAAATGTATATTGCTTCCATACAGAGAAGGTCTGCAAAGATTTCCATGTGTTAGTTTTGTTGTTGTTTTAAAAAAAGGATGGAGGTTTTATATGCAACGCTGTAATTCTTAGCCAGAAATGTTTTTGGAGCCCATTAATCATCTCTTCTCAATCACAAACATCCACGTGGTTGTGTCCAGGGTGTGGGAGCCGCCGGGAGCCCCTGCGCACCCTGAGGTGAGTCTCGGCTGTCCCTGCCCCGCGCCGGCACCGCTGTCCTGAGTCCGCCCACCTGCGGCTCCGGGCCAGCGCAGGCCTGGGCGTGACTCGGGGCGGATCTTGGACGCCCTGACCCGCACCGGCCAGAGGCTGGACGCTGCCCTGTCTCCTGACACTTCTGTCTCAAGCCCCGGGTGCCCACCCAGGACGAAGCTCTGCGATTCGCGGGTCATGTGGATTGTAAGGAAGGAGTTTCTTAGAAAGACTGAGAACACTGTGGAGACCGAAGGGAAAATCCAGAAGTTGCTCGACTTCAACAAACCTGAAGGCTTTGAAAACCAGTATCCAGAGCACGGAGCCCCAGTATTTCTCAATGACAAATTTAGAGGCCAGCTTTTGTTTAAAATTGTGAATGAGACTCTTTTAAAAAATAACTATGAGCACTGTATTTCAGGCAAACTATGTAGGGAAGCACACAGAAGTCAGCATGTCTAATTCTTCCATTATTTGCCCCATTTTCTTAATCATAAAAACGCCTTTTTAAAAGTGGGAATTTACGTATTGTTTTCTCTTACTGAAAAAGATTCAAGTACATACTGTAACTATTTTCCTATCATTAATTTTCCTCACTTTTTATGGTCAGATGCAGTACCCTCGAGTGAAGGGATGCACGGTGAGGTCGCAGGGACAGAAGCAGCCTTTCTGTGCTGCTGGCGACAGGGTCAACCGGTCCCACCACGACAGAAATCCGGGTGGAAGTTTCTCAAAAACCCCAAACTAGAAATCGCACTGGAGCCGACTGGTCCCCTTGTGGGTATCCTCCCAGGGTCATCGTGCAGTGACCGCGCCCACCCGTCTTCATCACAGCACCGTTCACGGCAGCTGAGTCTCAGAGGCACCCGCGTGACCCTCAGCAGACAAGCGGACACAGAGTGTGTTGTCGCTTCCCCCTCGACCAGCAAGGAAGACGCGACCACGAACTCTTCTTTCTGCTGTTTTATTCAGGATCCTTTGCTCGAGCAAAAACAAAAAAGAGGTCTTCTCAGGTCTCTCCCAGTATATATATACCTAGTCATCAGCCAATGCCTGAAGGACACGTGGCATTCTGGGATAGGCGGCTATACAGCGGAAGCGAACTGGCTGATCAGGCAATGCCTAAATATAGACTTGCTCTTCAGCGGATATAGACCACTTGACCTACTCCTTCAGCGCCATCTTTTGGGCGCGGTTGCCCTTTGGCTCTCCACAGTGTGGAGTCTGCCCGCGGAGGGGCGCTCTCCTACACAGAGAGAGAAACTCAGTCGTCCGTAGGAAACTGGGTGCGCCTTGAGACCGTCACGTTAGGTGCGATAAATCAGACACGCAGGCTTCAACGTCACACAGTTTCTCTTGTGAGAAGCCCAAAGTAGCAACAAATAAGAGCAAAATCAAAGGTAGATGACAAGATGTAGGGAGATGGATCTTTCTCAAGGGAGCAGGGGCCCAAGAGACGGAGGGGGGGGGGAGAGGGAAAAGAGGGGAGAAGAGGAATGAAGCCGTGCTCCGTACATGTACCGCCTCGCCAACATGTGCTCATAGAACCAAGTGAAAAGGGAAGTGCGAGCAAACGTCCTGGACCGCAGTGCTCGAGAACTGGGTGCCGAATAGGAGATCCCCGGGAAGCTCCCTCTGCAGGCGTCGAAGGTGGGTCTAGGGCCCAAGGAGCCCTGGGCACCCCTCTTCCAGAGCTGAGGTAGCAGAGGAGCTCAGAGCCCGGCTGCCGTCACCCGGGGAGGCGCCGGGAAGGAGCCTACGCGATCTGTGCAGCACCTCACGCGAGCCGAACATGCTCAGTGCTACGTCAAAGGCAAAGAGCGGCCCGCGGGAGGAAACTGGCCCAGGGCCGCGAGGGAACGGGCTGCGTGCACCGCAACAGGACTCGGTCTGGAGACAGGAGAGGGGGCGCGAACAGCATCAGATAGGGCGCTGAGGGCTGGCGCCCGGGGACAGCGGTTGGCCGCCTGTGTGCGGGCCGGGTCGCAGTCAGTACGGGACCTGAGTGTGTCCCCGAGGCAGGGGCAGCTGGGGCACCGGGCGCGGCCTGCTAGCGGCAGCTCCGATGCGCGCCCCTGGCTGTTCTCCAAAGTGAGCCGGCTTCCGTTTCCTGTTCGGCTTCCCACGGCGGTGATTATGTACGGAGGAGCGGCGGGTTTTGTTTTTTAGGTTGAGCAACCAATTGTGGGTTTTGAGGTTTACTCTCTAAATAACATTAAGACCAACAGTTTGATGAACCTGAGCTCCTCCCTCCGCGGGGGCTCTGTGGTCCCAGCGGGCAGAGCCACTCTCCTCACTCTCCCCGCTTTCGGAGCGTGCTGGAGACTCACTGCCCGGTGACCTGGGACACACCTGGGGGGCTTTCTGGTCTCCCCAGCTTCATCCTTTCCTGCCATCTCTGGCTCGCTTCTGTCACCACTCGTTTCTGGCCTGCTGCTGCTCCCATGTGGCGGCCTTCAGAGTCGCCCTGGCTCCCTTTCGGCTACACCCCAGGGGAGGGACAGGCCGTGCCACAAAGCCAGCGCCCCCGGAGCTCACAGTGACCCCACGGGGTGCGGGGCGCCCATCCCTGGGTGGCCACGGTCCGGTGAAGAGTCCAGTCTCCCCCGGAGAAGGTCCGCGCCGTGCGAAGTGGGGCGGGTGGCGTGGGACAGGACCGTCGTCCCCACAGATGTGCGTCCCTGCGACACAGCCACGGCCCAGACTGCGCTGCGGCTCGGGGGAGGACGGCGCTCCGTACGCGGCTGTTTCTGCCGGTGTATTTGCTCAGTATCTCCCTCCCCAAATTGTATTTTGTCGGGTTCAAAAGTAAACAAGTAGAATAAAAAGAGCAGCATGAATAATGGTTTGGGGAAATATATTTAAATAAATACATTCAGACTCGCGCCAGGCCTGGCCCCTCAGCGCCCTGGGTTCAGAGGTAGGGGCTCCGCGCTCAGGCACCTGGCCTGGTTCCTCCCCGGACCGGCAGGACCGGGACCATGCGGGCCGGCGGAGGTGGTCAGCACCCTGGGTCCAGGACGGCACCGTGGCCCAGGGCCACTTCCCGGGCGCTTCTCCTGGGCAGCTTGGCCCCGATGGCACAGTGCTCACAGCGAGCTCGGCCGTGAGGGGAACACGGCAGAGAGCTCCCCGGGGCGCCGAGCAGGGAGCCGGGAGCCGGCGGGACGCAGCCTCGGCGCTGCCTGGGGGGAGCCGCCTGGTGCGCGTCTCAGCCGGAGCCGGGACACTGCCTTCCTCCTGAAGCTATTTTGCTCCACGCGTATTTTCCATGTCACCGGAAGTGTCCGTCCCAGTGTGCAATAGAGTCGAC
>PVIC010043003.1:0-15596 GCA_004025085.1 Thryonomys swinderianus | reverse complement strand
AGCAATGATATATTATTTACACATCTGTGTCTTACTTACTTCAGTTATAAGTATTTGAGGAAATGATCATGGACTTTTCAATCTCCAGAACTATAAGAGACAAATCTGTATTTCTAAAAATTACTCAGCCTCAGGTATTTGTTATAGCAGGAGAAAGAGACCAATGCAAGGATTGCATAACTTTCATTGTAAGATGCTGGAGAAAATACTACATTTGAGAAACAGCCAGAAGATAAAAACAAAAGCAGTACTTGGCACTTATCAATCTGAAGCTTAGCACCAGTACTTGCACATGTCTGTCCTGGAATTGAGACTAATTTTCAGGAGACACTTTTCATTCTATTTTTAAGCATCTATACTTTCAGTAGAAAACAGTATTGTACAACAGTATACAGAAAACAGTTATAGACTTAAAAATATGGAACTCAAAATTCATACCAGGAAGTTTCATAGGCTTTCTGATTCACTACTAGGGAATTCCTTACAGTTTAAGTGGCAGCTACAAAATATATTCCCACTGCTCAGCTATGAACAAAAAATTCAAAGGTGGATTAGTCAGGGCCTTTGACCCTAGATGTTTTCCAATCCTACAGAATTGGAAATGTCAAACACAAAACATCTATGAGGTGGAGAAATAAAGTCAAAATGTAATATATTTTCACTGGTATACTGATGGGTCAGTGGAGTTCACCCTGAAAAGATAGGTCTGGAGGAGGTTAGAGGCAGCCTGACTGGAGAAAGAGGTGAGTAAAGAGTTGGAGACAGGAAAACAAAGTCTGGATTTGCGCTCTTAATCACTGGAATTGTGTTCATCAGATGGATGTGACAATTGTACGTTAGAGAGATTTATTTGTCACCGTGAGTGGGAATTAGCACAGCAGGTGTCAGGAAGGAAGACCAGGAGTCAGAGTGATACCACCCCATACCAGTCACCACGGAGGATAAAGGAACTTGGGTGAAGAAGACCTGGCAACTGACTGGGTACGACCCTAATCTGAAGATTTAGGTAAAATCCATGTAATATCTGAAACATACACAATTGAAAAACCTGTGCCCCTTTTGGTAAAATTCTGTTGAAATCCACTAGGTGAGTAGTTTGCTTGGGGAAAAATAAACTCTCAGTGGCTGAGTTTCAGATGTTGGGAAAATGAACATGCTGCACTGAAGGATAGTCATCTATTTAAAGGATCTAGAAAGGACAGAATTTAATTGAGGATTTGGGGACACATCACCGTAAAGATAATAACAAAATTTGACAGTGAATATATTGATAAAAAAGGGAGTATTGAATTTTAAGAGTCACCAGAAAAAAAAAAAAAAAACTTCAGGTATAGTGATGTAAGGAACAGTAACAAGAGGCAAAACTAATAGCATAGTAGTGGACAGATAAATAGCCTTAAATTCAGGACTATACAATGTAGAGGAAACAGGACACATAAAATCTAACAGAGAGCAAATGACAAAGAAAGATACTGAGTACATGTCAAATAATAAAATTTAGACCTGATAGCATATTAATAGGAAATGAAAGCTGAGTCTATAGAAAAATATCCAATTTGAAATAAATTATATGTATTTTTTTCATTTTCAGAGATATATTTACATAAACTTTACTCACCTACATCACTAAAGCATACTTTTAGTGTGCATAAAGTGCATTTTGATATAGATTTACATGGTACAGCTGTGGGTAAGCAACTTTTTTCTAAGATCTACTATGGCATATGCAATTCCACAGGCTTGAGTGCAATTATATACAAGTAGATTCTTAAGGGACTGCTGATTTTGCCATCCACAAAAGAAAAACGCATCTCCTGTCAACTGAGACCAAATTCCCAGCTGCCAGGATATGCCAAAGTACAAGTCAGTGAGTCCTTTTTAATTGGCTTTTAAGTCTTTAGCTGTTTTCAGATGAAGGGTGATTTGGCTAATTAACAGTCTGTGGCTTCTTGTTCTCTGACTGGAAATGATAAGAACTCACTTGTTACAAGTTAAGGGAGAACGTGGTATCTGGATACAGTTTTACAAACATTCCTAAAATGAATGTAATGAGTTAAAAAGTGTTTTGTGCAGATAAAGAGATTAGGTTTGCCTGTAAATAATGGTATACAAAATAAAGCAAAAATATTGGGCATGTAGTATGCTAAGTTATTTGAAAAAAAAACAAAATGTATAAAAATATATATAAAAGAATCTAATTCTCAAGGAGTTTGCAGTCAGCTTGGGTAGAACTAACAAATAATTCCAAGTCAGTGTAAAGTAAACTCTCATGTCCAGTTTTTCTCTCATCACTGATTTCCTGTCTTCTCTCAAAATCTCCAGATTTGCCTTTCTTCTTTCAGTTCACATTTGTTGTACAGTTTATAGAAAAGCCTTCTCAATAAACACGCTATATGCTAGTATTCTAGCTTAAAACTTCATAATTATCCTTTGATATAAAAAAGAATCAGTTTCTCAGGATGGTATACAGAGAACATTATGACTTGCCTACTGGCATTTCTCTTCCCTATATTTAATAACCAACATTTGGTCAAAAAACTTGAAATTCTGTTAAAAACATTGCACTACTTCTCTAAATAATTTTGTTATGCCATTTCCTATCCTCATTGGGCCTTTCAGTCTATATGGTGAACCTTCGTTCGTACTTGGAAATGCTATTCAGTGTTGTTTCCTTCCTAGCAGAAATACTATATGAGAACAGGTTTGGAATTCTAATTTTCTCACAGTTATAATCAAAAGTGTGCCAATAGAAGTTTAATAACCAGTTCTCAAAATTTGTGAAAGAGTTCCACTTCATACCATTTGCCAATTTCAAACTACCAAATTGGTATCATTGAACAAGAAAGTAGGAGGAAACGTTTTATTGGTTTGCCTAAATCAGTGTGGGCTGGCTGCAGCATAGTAACAGTAATAGTCAAGACAATTACCTGCAATTTACAGGCTCTAGAACTCTAGGAAATAATTGGCACAACAATGATTTAATTAATGCCATTGGATTAAAAATATTAAATAAAATTCAAGTGTTTTTTATTAAAGTATTGCTATAGAATTTGATTTCCAACTTTCCTATTTCACATCATCTCTATTTCTTTGTGAAATGATCCCATTAAGATCAGAGTCTCTTTCACCACATTTCAAACTGTGTACCTTTTCTTTCTCTATATGAGATTTTAAAAAATAAAAACTTGAAAAATTTGTCGTTCTTGTGTCAACATTGCATTCTAGGGCTGGAGATTTTAGCTCAGTGGTTCCGGCGCCAGCCTCGCAAGTGCAAGGTCCTGAGTTCGATCCCGGTAACCACATACAATGCTGGGCGTGGTGACTCACGCCAACTAGCAATCAATACCACATACCACAGTGCCGGGCATGGTGGCTCACGCCTGTAATCCCAGCACTCGGGAGGCAGAGACAGGAGGATTGCAGAGTTCGAGGCTTGCCTGGTCTACATAGTGAGCTTAGGGCCAGCCTGAACTACAAAGCGAGACCCTGTCTGAAAACAAAACAAAACAAAACAAAACAAAAAAAACTGCATTCTAATATAGAACCTTTGTTACCTTTGCATAAATTGGTAGTTTCTAAATGACATTAAATTATTAATATAATTTTCCATTTAATTCTGTAAAAGATAATCAAGTTGTTTGCCATACAAAATAAGCTGTCCTTGTAAGCTACTGATTATCATGCTTTTCCATGAACACCTAAGTTTTTAAATTTTAATTCTCAATTATCAGGCTTTATTTAATTATTTATATCTACACCAGGTAAAATAAATTTTGTGAGGTATAGAACCATTTTCTCAGTAAATAACAAAAAGAAAAGGATTGTTATGCTGCCAATTTGATGTTGTTGATTTTTTTCTGTAAATAAGAAAAACTAAGACAAGCTACTCAAATGAAACTAAATATTGTTTTAAAATGTTTTTAGATTTTAATAATTTATACTCATACCTACAAAAAATGAAAGAAAGAAAGAGGAGTAAAAGGTGATTTTCTGATAAAATAATCAGTACCACTGATTTTTAAAAAATTAGCCCAGAGACTCAAGGAAAAAAATTACCAATATCATAGATGAGAATAATATCACTCAATCACTGAGTGTTCAGCAGATAAAATAAAAAACATTATGATGAATGTATAAAAATAACGTTGAGATCATAAATTTAATGAATTTATTCCACCCAAAAAAATTTTACCTAAATTTGCTCAAGAAAAGTTAGATAACTTGAGTAGAGTTATATACCTAAAGAAACTTGGTACATAGTTAAGAATTCTCTCACATATAAAACTTAAAGCCCAGTTGGTTTCATTTTTGAGTTCTACCATAATTTTAAGTAAGATATAATATGCATTCTACATAAACGTGGCAGAGAATTGAAATGGAGAAACAACATTCTAATTCTGCAGACCTGTGATACTGATACCAAAATTAGACAAAGACCTTACAAAATCATATGCAAATATTCCTCATGCACAGAGATACAAAAAATCTACAGAATTTCTTTGCAAATTACAATCAACTTGCTCTTTCTCACACACACACACATCCAGACATAATAGCTTCAAGAAAAAGTTTGTGACCTTGTGCTTGTGATGCCAAAGCATGATTCATAAAATTAAGAGGAACAGGAAAAACAAAAATATCTGATCTGACCATTGTAGTCTTATGTTTTTACCCACAAATACAAAACATATACACAAAACATATACCCATACAAAGGTTTGCTATGGATGTTTAGACAACTTTTATATTACCTAAAGAATGGAAAAAAAACTAAAACATAGATCAAAAGTTATATGCATAAAGTCATTTTGATATGTTCACAGAATGTAATAATATTCAGTATTATGATTTGAATGAAAATGTGGATGAATCTCAATGTAATTATAGAATGTAAAAAGTCAGAACTCCTCCTATCTACACACAGAATAATTCCATTCTTATAAAATTCTAGACAATAAAAAATCATATAAATCTGTCCTTCTGTGGTCCTAGAAGATTGGTTTGAAGACTCATGTGGAAATCAAAATCCAAGGATATTTTAGTCTTTACATACAATGATGCATTATTTGCATAATCAATGAATATCCTCCTGTAACCTCTAAATCTTTTTTAGACTACTCATATTTAGACAGTGTAAATATTTTATAAATAGCTGTTAATACAATATTATTTGGTACATCAAAAAAGATACACATACAGGTAAAAGATCTTTTGGAGGATATTTGATCCATGGGTTGAATGCATGAATGCAAAACTCATACACAGGGGAGATTTCAGAGTGACAGAAAGTAACTCATTGGCCTCCTAGGAATGCAACATGGAAATTGGAATCTGGAAGCCTGCAAGAGAAGGATTATAAAAGCACAGGAAACATTCTGAGACTGATGGGTGTATTCATTACCTTAATTAGAGTGATAGTTTTATAATATATACACATATTAATATTTATTAAATTGTAAATTTTAGTTGCAAACTATTTGTCAAATATCAACTATATTTCAATGAAGTTGTTAAAGAGAGATTTGAGTTTTAATGAGCAACAGTGGTAATTAACCAAATGCTTCAGATTGACAGGCAGGTTTTAAAGGGTTAGACCAGAGCAAGAAATGGAGTTTTGACTGGGCAACAGTCGCTAGTCATAGAACAAATATCTTCCTCCTCCTCTCCCTTCCTGTCTTTTTCTCAAATTCTCTCTCCTTTCCTCCCTCCCTCTGTCTTCCTTTCCCTCCCCTCCCCTCCTTGTCTCCCTTTTTCTCTCCCCTTTGCTCTCTCCCCAATTCAGAAAATTATAAATGGTACAATTCATACAGATGAGAATAAGCAGATGAAATCTTTTTTAGGACAAAAGTTTTATGAAGAAGTGTAGTGTAGTAAAATCACTTATCATATTTCTCATTCCAGAATGAACTCAGATTGGACATAAACTTGTAGTATTCTTTTTAATATTGTGATTTGGGATCCCAGTCTACAATTAGATTCACAAATCTTGTGTCAATCCATACCTGTTTTTGTGTTGTGCTTTTTTTTTTTCCTTTTTTTTTTTTTCATTTGTTGTATTTACCTGACTCCCTGGAGTCAGGTTTTGAAGTTACCACATTCAAAACAGTTAAGCTGACTTTATGGGCAGGTGTTTAGCATGAGGAGTTTCCAAGAGCCTTTTTAATGTTATGTCCCACTTCACAGTCTTCTGAATCTAGACAACAGAACTTCCTTTTGTATTTCATCTCTGGCTCAGTCTTTCCCTTGGAAAGCTTTCCAACAGCAGCTCAAGTAGCAAACACTTCCTGTCATTCCTTCTTTTACTCTTATACATTTTGTTTATTGGGTCTTAAGTCTAGTCAATAAATGAAAGCAAATTTAGGAAATTTAATGTATATAGGAAAATGCTATGTTTAATGGTTTCAAGCACCTAAATCCATGGAGAACGGTAACTAGGAATTCCGTTAGATTTCTCCCAGCTTTTAATTCTGAAATAGAAATTTACCACATTTATTCGTTGCCGACTTCTTCAAAAGGACAAGTGGATATATTTTCATTGAACATTCTACTTTTGCCAAAAGGAGAGCCTGGAGCAGAACACACTCCTTTCGCTGGCCTCCAGTGGTAATTTTTTTTAATTGAATTCTTTATTGCTACAATTTATATACATCTCAAAATCACATACACCATTGGGAAATTTGTACCAGTATATGCCACAAGTTAATTCTCATTTTTACCCATATCCCTACCCACTCCCCCCTCCTCCCCCCTTTATACATGCTCTTTTATTTGCTTTCTGTATCATAGTTATTCCTTCCCCTCATCGCATTCCCACACCAAGATTCCTATAGAAATATTCCACTCTATAAAAGCTGTCCTACTTTCTAGAACTCATTTGCATCTACAGGTGTTCATGCCAAAGAGAAGATCTGGGAACTGTCTATCTGTGATCTATTGATTTCACTTATTAGTATATCCTCCAGATGTCTCCATTTGCACCTAAATGGATCGATCTTGTCATTCTTTATGGCAGAGTAATACTCCATTTTGTAAAAAAAACACATCTTCTTTATCCACTCTCCAGTGGTAATTTGCATCTCTGAGGACTTGATAAACTGCCTGAGTGATGACTTCATCTGCTTCATACCTTTCTGAAAATGATCTATTTGGATCAACTCTTACAAGTTAAAAGTACATTAGTTCAATTCGCAGTACTTGGCATAATCACAAGTATATATTTTCTGCATGACTATTTAATTGAGTGTATAACATACATCTTGAGAATAAAAATCATATTTATTTCTCTTCATCATATATTACCAGAGATATTGAGCTATGTTTTTATAGAACTATTTGTGATGACATGATGAAAAATGTCAAAATATTTATGAGTTGTTCAATTATAGGTAAATCTAGCAGTGGTTGGATATGTAAATTTTATGTGAAGTAGCACTGAGAACTGAATGCAGGAACCATTTTGTGAACTAGATAACAAAATGATAAATGGATAGTAGAATATACAGAAAAGCTAGCATGTGAAGGAATAATAAAATAGGAATAGAATATACAGAGAATGATGCAGGCATGGACAGAGAAAAAGATAAGTGTGATGTAGACAGAGGAGAGAATGCAAAGACACTTTTGCATTAATTATTGTTATATGTCCTATGACATGAAATAATTTATTTTGCCTATTTTCATGGCAAGTCAAAACTCCTTGCAAGTATTTACTCAATTAAATATTCTAACTCAATAAATATAAAACACAAAATGTCCTCACTCTCTTCTTTGCTCCATATAGGTTTCAATTAGGGAAACCAATCCAATTAGGGAAAGTGAAAAAAAATTAATATTGTAAAAATGAAATCTTGAGAGGAAATATTGTGCAAAGATAATCATCAGAACACTTGGGTTGAAGTTTGACCTTTAACATTCATTAGTCCTGCAACCTTGGAAAAAAATTTCCATTATTGCACAGATTCTGAAGCCATAAAATTATGGAAGGAGAGTAAAGGTAAGTTTTCTTGCTTTAAAGAATCCACTCCAATACTTGTTGTAAACAATGAGAAGAGAAAGAATGAAACATCTAAACCACCTGGGCACTGTACATTCACAGCAGGATATTTCATTAGTGCTGCACTATGAATTCCTGAAATGCAGTTTACCTTATTCATTGTGGTTTACTGTACTTGCTCATTTTCAATTTGTAAATTTTCCCCCAATAATTATCCCATGAAAGAATCCCTAACTTATTGGAAATATTATTGGCTTCCAGAATATCACAAGTTCTTTCTGTCATATCATACAGCTCCCTACTCTAACCCAAACTATACCCACAAAGGTCAGATTCTTTCCAATGTCGTTGATACTGTAAGGTTGTCAAATGATATTCCTATCTTATTAAGTTCTCGAGTTACAGAGCAAGGCAACATATTCTGGGTAGAATAATAGATCTGGGTAGACTGATAGGGCAGACGGATAGACATGTCAAAGGAAATGTGCATTATAATTAGAGTGAAAAAGAAGGAAGAGGTAGTCACTGTTTAGGACAGCGAGTTGCAGAAACCAAAAAGATAAACTTTCCAAGTTCGACTTAGATCATCATATGTATTAGTAAACCACTAAAAACTATTTCTAGAAAAAAAAAAACCTATTTCTAGAACCTAAATATAAGTACTAGTTCAGCATGCTATAAGTCAAGGATATATTGAGGGATCTCAGTTCTCTCTCTCTTAACTAGGACATTTTAAAATATTTTGCATTTCTGTTTGATGTTTATCCATCTTATCTCAATATTTCACTCCACCTCTAGTATAAGAAAAGAGACTATAGCCAGGCGTGGTGGCTCACGCCTGTAATCCCAGCACTCGGGAGGCAGAGGCAGGAGGATTGCTGAGTTTGAGGCTTGCCTGGGCTACATAGTGAGCTCAGAGCCAGCCTGAACTACAAAGTGAGACCCTGTCTCAAAAAAAAAAAAAAAAAAGAGACTATAGGGCACAAAACCTGTGTGTGCGTGCGTGTGTGTGTGTGTGTGTGTGTGCGTATGTGTGTGTAGCCACTCATCTATATTCCACATTCATTTAACGAATTCAATGAATATATACTGCCTGCTAGCCATGATGCTAGATACTACAGATTCAGTGGTGAACAAAAAGGCCATCTCCCTGCTCTGTAATATTCACTTTATGTGGTAAACAACTAGAAATAGGACTCTTCTTTTAGCCCTCTCTGAATCGCCAATTCTTCAAATGTCTGAGACAATACTGAGTAAATTTTTTAAATGAATGAGTACATTATGACAGACTTTTATCAGCATAATGGAGTAAAACATCTTGTGTTTCACCTGATATTGTAGAATTAACTTCCTGAAACCTTTTTTTTTTTTTTTGAGACAGGGTCTCACTTTGTAGTTCAGGCTGGCTCTGAGCTCCTGTCTCTGCCTCCTGAGTGCTGGGATTACAGGCGTGAGCCACCACGCCCGGCCTTCCTGAAAACTTTTAAGGCGTTATGTATTCTAACATGTCATTCCCATTGTCCCATGTGTCTATATCCATTTCTTATCTCTTATTATCCATAATTAGAACTATATATTCTTTTAATTTTAATTTTTAATGCTTACTCAAATAACTGTGTCAATGACAATAATTATCACTGACCTTGATGTGATTCTCTCTTTAAAAATAGTATACCTGATCTATCCAATATGAAAAATTAAGAAACTCTAAACAAACTCAGAAGTACATAACTAAAGAAAATAATCCACTTAACCACATGAACTTTCACACATAAATGTACATATGTTTCCTTGACTACTAAAGATTGCAACTTATTTGACATCCCCAACCTATAATGAACATCTACATTATTTTAAGCATATTGTTATAAGCATTCTACATATACTGATTAGGGTTATATTTATGCAGCTCAAAATGTACTAGATAATTTCTGTTTTGCTGTTTATCAGTTGAATAACCATATTAACCTAACTGACAATTGGTGATTTCATTTATTTATATAATGAAAGTAAAAAGGTAAGATCCAGTTAATTTAGTTGCCTTAACCACTAAAACACATAGTTACAAGGCCAGACAGTAAAACAAACAAAAAGAAAAACACATAAGTTTGAATTTGACAGAATAAATGAGACTTTCTGAAAATGTAATCATGTCCTAGAAGTCTCTGTGACTGCTAATAGTACCCAGCAAAGAGAAGATGTATCCATTATCCATATAATTCAGGTCACAGAACATCATTTTCATTGCCTGATTGAATTCTAGACTAAATGATGTAGTAAGTGCCTCATTCTTCTAGATGCTTTCAAAGTGTCTATGCTGCCAAATTTGTGGCTAAGGATAAACAAGATTCTCCCATTATTTTTGGAAGTCAACATTTAGACACAGAGATTTCTCCTTTAATTATAATAATTTCTACAAATACATTTAACTAGGTAAGCCCAACAAGAACTTAACTTTATTCACCATGATGAAAACAACATTTCTTTTCATAAGGTTTTGAATGTTAAAGAAGACATTTTATGAAATAGGTAGAGATAACTGATTCTAGATCTATATTCTTAAGGGGAAATTGATGTAAGAAGCAAGTATAGATGTCTATATACTTGCTTAAAATCAAGGAAAATTACCCCTTTAAATTAATGAATTATATAAATTAAAGCATTCATAATATATTTTATGATGAGCTGGAGACCAAGAAATATAATGTGTACTTGCCAATTCTGAGAATTCATCATAATAAAATGATTACATTAAATGAAAATTATTTTAAGAAAAGGGAATAAAGTGGCTGAAAACACTTTGAGTCTAGAAGTTATCACTGCATAAAATTTTAAATAACATTATTAAGTTTTGGGTGTTTTTGCAGTATTTCCTTATGCCTCTCCAGAATAATTATAGTACATAACACCTATCCAATCATTCTAAGCCCACCAAAATTTGTAAGCATTTCTGTTTGTATAGGTTTATTATAAAGCAGACTATCTTTATTTCACAACTTAAATATGCAAAACAGGAAATATAATCTAGACACAATATAAAATATGAACTTTAGGATTAGATTATTCTGAAAATAATTCTATGTAAACTTATGTAAAATATAACTTATTAGGGATATATGTTTGAAAATATATGCAAATTTATGTCTGAAATTGGTAAAGTATTGCTGATATGAAAAGAAAGATAAATAGAAAGACAGATGCTGTGTCTGAGTTGAGAAACTCAACATTGTTGAAAGCTCAGTTCTCCACAAATTGCTCTTTATATTCCATTCTCTCCTAACTGAATTTCTATCAATGTATTTCATAAAATGATCCTACAGTTCATATGAAAATTGAAAGGACTGAAAAGAATGAAATGATCTTTAAAAAAAAACAAAATTAATACTACTTATTTCAGAAATTACTATAAAACTACATTGACACGACTTAATGCTACCTTATTTTAGAAATTACTAAATTATTTTAGAAATTACACTAATTGAGACAATGTAGTGTTGGCCTTGAGATATGCAACAAGATCAATTGAGCAAAAGAAATAATTCAGAAAAAATTACATATATATATATATACATATATATATATATATATGAACAACTTGACTTGGCAACTTCTGTGTGAAAGCATTTTAGTAAATAAAGGACAGAGTGTCCGCATAAATCCTATTCCATTTGGGTTTCATTATTCAAAATCAAACTCACATTCATACTTTATATGTCATATAAAAATCAGCTTAAAGTGGGTGATAAACCTAAATATAAAATATAAATGATAAAATCCCTCAAAGAAAATATAGGAAACTTACCTGAAACCTTTAGGTTGCTAAAAATATTTGAGTCACAACAAAAGAACAATCAATAAAATGACAAATGGAAAAAGTAGATTTTACAAAATTAAAATCTCTCTGTCAAGAGACACTGTTAAAGAATGAAAAGAAAGTCATGATGTGAGGGAAAGTATTTATAAAGCATATATTTGATAAATGGTATGCACTTAGAACATAGCAAGAATTCTCAAAATTTAACATGTCCTCTCTCACATTCTGTTCCTCTGTAGAATTCTTACTGTATAAAGTGTAAGTCAAAATACTTCTGAAATGAACACATTCAACATTCATCCCACTCTTTCCTGGTGGTATTCTATTTGCCTTGCTGCTAATATCCCTCTATTTTGTAGGCTAATTTTCCTGTAATCATCATTAAATATTAGTGTGCTGTGATCTAAACTATCAAAGTAAACTTTCCAACCCCAAGCCTACAACAGGCAGTAACTTTCTGATCACACACAAATTTACATTTATCCCACTCTCTTTTCCAATGTGTTTCAGAAACAGATAATTAACTGCTTACTGACTTTCATCTAAATCTTCCACAGTCCACTTTATTGGAAATTTCAACAAATGAACTGCTTATCATATTACCCTCCCTGTGTCCTACCTTCTAGCTTCCCCATGTTTAGAAGCCCTTGATATAATAGATAGCATTACTATTCAAAAGTCATCAGACAGAAACCTAAAAATCCTAGATACTTCTGCTTATCAAAACTCCCCAATCAGTTTCAGCCCTGA
This sequence comes from Thryonomys swinderianus, assembly GCA_004025085.1. Classification (NCBI taxonomy): domain Eukaryota; kingdom Metazoa; phylum Chordata; class Mammalia; order Rodentia; family Thryonomyidae; genus Thryonomys; species Thryonomys swinderianus. The sequence goes on along the minus strand of PVIC010043003.1, from coordinate 3,039 downwards.
ATCTAAAATGTATTATTCATTTCAAAATTTCACTAAAATGCCCTAGCTCCAATATTTGTTAGTGTCAAGCAGAATCATAAAATTTTCTGACTCTCATCCTTTATTTTCTCTCTTCCAATCTATCCCCCACACTGCTCCTACAAGGGTATTTCTTCTATGCAAATATATTGCTTTCCTTCACAAATTTCCACACAATTTAATATAAAATTCAAACACCTAGACATATTTTTTTAAAAAAAGACTTTCTTGATTGTATGCTCTCTTCCCTATCTACTCTTGGCTCCAGCTGAACTAAAACAGATACAGTTTCACAAATGACATACTTTTATGTCTTGGCACCTTCACACAATTTTTTACATCTCCCTGAAAATCTAATCCTATGCCTTTATAGAGAAGATGCCTATTTGTCTTTGAATACTACATTTTCTTGGAAGTTTCTCCTCACATACTAAATAAATTTAAAAATTTATTCCTCCTTCATAGAATAGTTACTTATGTAGTGTCTAATACACACACTATACTTTTTGCAACATTCAGTAGTTATTGGTATGTAATAAAATAATTTCAATATTTTTTCCTAAAAGAGTCTCAAATGATGTTTCTCAAGTATCAAGAATACTTTCATAAAATTGTCTTTTCTGACAGGATTTGCTAGGCTAAAATGTAAGGTGAAATGTAAGAAAATAAGATCCATTGCAGTGACTCAGGTCAACACATCCTTCTTCCCAGTTTTTGGTGTCTAGCAGAATTTCAAACATTTGCTATATTTTTGTGAAAGGTGACAGAGCAGCATTCTCTTTTCCTAATAAGTTTAATAAAGTTTATTCATTAAAACAATAAATTTTGAACAATGCATGTTATGTCTTTCACAAGTTTTCCACCCTAGACTATTTCAATCAAAAATTAAATATGCTCTACTTTCCATTCAAAAGAATATCTTCTTTCCTTATTTTTAAATAAGATTAAAAGTGAAAATAATTCACTTGTATTGATGAATTTTCTTCCATGTGGATCATGAGCTACAAAGATACAGAATGGAAGATACAATTTTATATATGAATTATTTATATCTCTTCTTTATATATCATACATTCAGTTACTCAAGTTTGAAGCAAAAGCAGTAATCTTGAAAAGCTATGAAAGACAAATCATTTAGAGTTCTGGGAAATATTTCCTGTTTATGTTTTTCTCTTTCAGAATTCATCAGTGCAAAGAGCATGTTCATGGACTAGGCAGAGAACAATAAACAAGATAGAAAATGGCTCTGCTTTAACATATATAGAAAATACTTATAGTTATAAATTACATAATTGCACATAAGATGAGCACATGATAAAGGAATAAAGGAGGATCAAGTTAAGTGGGAAGAAGGAACAACACAGCACACAGAGCAACTTAAGATCCTTAATGGCCCAGGAGCCTCCTAGAGGGTTAGGAGAGACAGGCTGGCTGTGTGGGCCTGGGTCTTGCTTTAAGGTACGGCCTTCAGAGTCTGGACTGCCCTGGCACTTTCCCCTGCATGCTCTTCCTCGTATCCTGCTTCGCAGCACAGTTAGCTGAGGAGCATTGCTCCAGCAAGCAAAGCTGAACATCACCTTACTGTTCTTGTGTTGGGGTCAAGATCATAGACCGGAATTCTTGAACTTATGAAAAAAATAAACACTTCCTCATTAGGTAATGTATGTCAGGTATTTGGTCCAGAAAGAAAGTCTGAATAACATACAGGGAAGCCTCTGTTATGTGAATTAGACACAGAAACATGATGGATGTAAATAAGCAATTATCTAGCATAAAAGTCATGCATAAATGAAAACTAAGGGGTGTTAGTGATGCATGCATACCCATGTCCTTAACAGTACAATTCATAAGACTAAATCCTGCAGCTGCTACATGGCCATGAACAGAATGAAGAAATGTTATATTTATACACAATGGAAATAGAGTATTACTCGGCCATAAAGAAGGACAAGTAAATCATTTGCAAGAAAATTGATGCATACTGAGACAATCATTTTAAGTGAAATAAATCAGACATATACACTTAAATATCACATTATTCTCTTCTTTAAGAAACTCAAAATATCAATAAAAATGAAAGAGACAATAAGAAAAAGGTAGATATACTTTTGTAATAGAGAAAGGAACTAAGAAATACACAAAGGGGGAGAAAGGGAAGGGGAGGAAATTTAAAACCAATAAATATAAATGTTCTATATATGTACTAACTTTTAAGCAAGAGACATTATTTACTATAAATATGTACTTTCAAAAATGAAAAATATAAAAAAAATTTTTAAAAAGTAAGGAAAATTAGACCAGTGTGGCTGAAATAAAGACAAGAATGCTGAATTATAAGGCCAGATTCAAAAAGCTATTTTCGAACTCCTCATAAAGGTATTTCTTGGCAGTTGGAGTGGAGTAGTGAAATGCACATGATAGCAATATGTCTACATAGATGGATGCAGTATACATGTATTATAGAGACAGAGATACAAAGAGAATGCTTGTGTGCCTAACTTTCTCACCAAAAAACAAAAATCAAGTAAAAGAATGAGGAGAAAAACACCCTAGAGAAAACTATCCCCAAATAGGTTGAAAACATAAAGAAGCAGCAAATCTATTTGGTTTTTTTCAAAACAATTTTTAAGCATCTATGCCTAGGTCACAGTCCTTAGGGATGTGTCAAAGAACAGATGGAACACATCCGGCTGTTGTGGGGTACACTGCAAGCAGAGATATAGGGAACACACACATATGTATTTACAAAAATTCATATAACAAATAAAACAATATCATGAAGAGCAGTCACATTGAAAAACAGAATAGGGTCACAACGATAATGGATGTGGATGGGGAAGGTTGGGTCAGAGAAGAATGATCTGAACCACAAGAAGTAAGAAGCCTAAATGACAAGAGTGCATCCATCCTTGAAAGATTTAGGGGAAAATCTCATGTGGAAAGAAGAGGTGGCATAATAAACCTCAGTACTGATGTTCCAGGGCAGAACATTATTGGGATGATACTTTGCAAAGAGGAGAG
>PVIC010043002.1:0-15590 GCA_004025085.1 Thryonomys swinderianus | reverse complement strand
ATGTAATGAGGGGAAGGAATAAATATGATACAGAAAGAAAATAAAAGAGCATGTATAAAGGGGGTGGGGAGGTGTGGGTGGGTAGTGATATGGGTAAAAATGAGAATTAACTTGTGTCATATACTGGTACAAATTCCCCAATGTTATACGTGATTGTGAGATGTATATAAATTGTACCAATAAAGAATTCAATTAAAAATATATATATAATAACAAATGCTGGTGAGGTGATGGTGGTAAAGAAGCTCTTTTACATTGTTTCTTCAAACAAACTAGTAGAACTACTGTGGAAATCAGTGTAGATATTCCTCATAAAGCTAAAAAATATGTTCCCATTTTACAAAAATTATCATACATTCTAGAACTCATTTATATCTACAGGTTCTCCTACCAAAGACAAGATACAGTATTTGCATATCTGTGATCTATTTATTCCACTTATTAGTGGTAACATAATGAGGGAAAAGAATAAATACGATTCAGAAAGGAAATGAAAGAATATGTATATAAGGTGGGGGTGTGGGTGTGTAAGGACATGGGTAAAAATGAGAATTAACTTGGTTCATATACTGGTACAAATTCCCCAATGTTGTGTGTGATTGTGAGCTGTATGTAAAATGTACCAATAAAGAATTGTTTTTAAAAAGCTAAAAAATATTTGATCTAGCCATTCAATCTAGCCATCTCCTTCTAGGTATCTTCCCAAAAGAGTTTAAATCATCATATTACAGATATACATACATATCTATGTTTATAGTAAAACAATTTACAATAGCTATATCTTGGAGATAGCATATGTGGCCATCAACAAATGTACAGATATGGAAAATGTGATATTTATTCACATTGGTGTGCTACCCTGCCATAAAGAAAGATAAACTTGAGGCATTCATAGATAAATGGATGCAACTTGAGAATATAATGTTAGGTTAAATAAGACAGACACACGAGCTTTTATGAGAAACTCAAAATATAGGGCAAAATACAAGGTATATAAATAGGAAGCAAGTAAAAGTTCTAATAACCCCCTCAAACTACCTATTTCATTGTCTCAAAAATATATATGCTGATTTTTCAACTATAGTACCAGTGTCTCTTATTTCATTGGAACAAAAATTTTGTACTATTATCTGTTTGTTTGTTCTTTGTAAGACAACCTTTGTCTTGTACACTACTTTGAAAATGATACACATTGCATTAACTATTGTTATTCTTTTGTCATGAAGTATCACTTTATATTTTTCATAAAACAAAAAATATACTTACCAAAATAAAAAGAGTCTAACAATCATCAGCCCACAAGGATTTAATGATGAAAACAGCCTGATATTCTGAAATGAGCAGCCAGGGGAAGTGAGGCAAATCAGGAAGATGTCATGAATTCTGACTCAAGAATGATCTGGTGTCTATTGTAACCATATTCTCTAGGCTTCTGAGCCTCGCAGGGCCTTATCTATTCACTGGGAAAATGGAAAATGATAATTCGTTCATCTCATAATTGTTACATCAACTACCATACATATGGCCAGCAAACAGTAGGTGCTCAAGAGCTGCCTTTTCTTTTATGGGGACCAAAATAACCAAGAAGAGGCCAGTTTCAGATACAGAGAGCAGGATACAAATTTCAACAGCACTACTTTTTTGATCCATGATTTACCTTCCATGAGTACCAGGCCCTTGCTGTTTTATGTCTTCTGTTTAACTTTATTTTCATATTTCAAAACTTATAAAGCTAAATTGGTTACATGTTCATTAAAAGAATGAATGGCTTACTCTTTCTTTTAGTTTTTATTACATGTTTGCAGTGCATGTTTACATTTCTTGTATGGAGGTGACACATGTACATAACACAACTTAATTCTTTTTAATCCCCTTTTGCTCCCCTTCTCTCTGCTACCCTCCATCTCTTGATCTCTTTCCCATCTGAGAAAGATCTATCTCCCTACTTCCTATTGTCTGTCTTTTATTTTAGTCCATATTTATAATCTGAGTTTCTCCCATAAGACAAACCATGCAATATTTAAGTCATGTGTCTGATTTATTTCACTTAAAATCATGGTCTCAAGATGCCTCCATTTGCCTACAAATGACTCAAGTCATTATTATAAAGTAAGGAGAAATGCATCCTTCAGTCCAGCTCTACCAGTTGTCACCAGACAGGTGGTTTCTCTAGGAAAGCCAGTGCTTATGGCTAATTAGGACAGCCAGACACAAACTAAGCCATGCCATCCTGTTTTACACTCGTTGTAGTACCTGGAGCTCAAACGCAGCAATACAGAGCCCAAGGAAATCTTCATTTTGCACTCTGAAGGACTGATATTTGAATATCTTGAATAAACTGCCAGTGTTCAGATTAACAGGCAAAATGGTATTGAAATTTATTACATGTGTATGCATACAAAATATAAAACTCAAGTGCCCGATGGTTGAAGTTTATATAGTGTCCTAAGCTATAGAAAAGAAAGTGCTGGGATTTTTGGAGAGATGTTATGATAGGTTAGAGCTAGAAAGCAAGGTAGGAAATACTTGGCAGACAAAGCCTGTCTTGCTATGAAGACAGTTTCTCAGGTTAACAGCTCCTTTCTATGAGTTAATCTTCCGTGTTCTATGAGATCATATGCAGAGGGGTTCATGGCAATTGCATTCCTCCTTTCAGTCTTTAGGGAAGAAAATAAGAAGGGGGAGTTTGAAATGTACAGGAGAAAGTCCCAGAAGCCTTGGTTCCAAGGTTGTTTCTGAGGCCTTTCAATCTCCTTTAGTTGAAATATTCACCATGCCAAAGTGTCACCCCTTGGGGTACTGTTTTCTGTATCCCAATAGCAGTTTCCACTAAACAGAGATTGGTGACAGAGAAACTTCAAAGAATTTATGGGAAACTTGATATAGGAATATGTTTTGACACTCTCTCTTCAGGAATATCAAGAAAATTTCAGTAAAAACAGTGTCAACTTTCATTGGGGTGTTTGGAGTGAGGTTCTTTCAGATGTAATAGACCTTCATAAGTTCAAAGCCCATTTTATGAGCACATAACCTGAACAGTCCTACATAGCTTTACATTCAGAAGAACCCTGGCTTGATTTGAGCTGTACTGTTGCCATATTAAAGTCCTTAATAACTTTACATTTGAAGCTATGTTTTGTAAATGAAGTCCATTGGGATCATGGAGCGTGAGGATGAGGGACAGAGATACATGCTATATGTATGTTCACTATTTCTTTTCTTTTCTCATTTTTTATGGTATGGGAAATATAACCCATGGCCTTTGCATTGAGTTATATCTCTAACCTGTTGTTTATTTTTATTTTTAAATAGAGTTTTACTAAGTCACTAAATTGCCCAGACTAGGCTCAAACTTGTGAACCTCTTGCCTCAGCCTTCTGAAGTGCTAGGATTACAGGTGTACCACCATATCTAACACTTATTTCTTGCCACTTGATTTAGATATATTCTGTATAATGTTCTATAAGCATGAATACATTGGAGTTCAATACAAGTTTGATACTAATATAAGTGTGTAACATCCACAAATAAGTAAGTGGGACTGCTAACAGTCATGAGAAGCTGGTTATTCATATAAACTAGAATTTGAGCACAAAAGAAAGCAATGTCATTCTAAAAAAAACATGAATGACCAAGGAATCTACTGCATGTTTTCCTACTCATGTTACTTCTGTGCATTAACCAATGACTTAGACAGAAAATGGTAACATAGAAAAAAATCAAAGAAAGAACAGCCCTTTCAGCCCTTCCTTACTCATCACTAAGCAAAGGTAGAGAGTACTGTTAGAATATGTGTGCATCAGAAATGAAATACAAATGCATTTTTACTGTTATCTTAAGAATGAAATACACATATGCATATAAACTACAACATACTAATTGTGTCATTTGTTGATTCCAACAAATGATATGGACTAACTGTTATTACGGTTTGGCTCTTCAATGTCTCCCAAAAGCTCAGGCTTTCTTACCAAATAGACACTGAGCCAGAGAACAGTGACAACAGGCAAGACAAGGATAGGCTGATGAAGGCTGACATTTTGATCTCTGGTTTTCAAGGCTGTTTTCTTGTTTGGTCTCATTTTGGGGGAAACATGGTAGTAATATTCATGGGAATGTTGTTGCTCAGAGAAAAAATACCCAAATTATGACCCTTTGCCATGCTAGACACTTTAAAACAAAACAAAACCAAGGTCTCTCTGACCTTCTCCTTGCCCAACTCTATCTCTTACCTCTCCTTCCCTGACAAAACACAGCAAAGAGGTTTCTCCGAAGTTACCGACTACCTAATAGCCATATTCTCCAAAAGATTAACTCACAAAATGAAAGACTAGACTTGGGATCATATCCAGAGCCCAAGCAAACTTTGTCTTTAGCTCTTGCCTATTTCACAGGCCCATTCATCTTCCTTAACAATCATTTACTGTTGTGAAATTGTCTTACAGGCCTCACTTTCTTCTTTCCTATGATGAACATAATTAAGCTTCAACAACCTGGACCTTCTTTCAGTTGCATACTTCATATAACTTCTGAAAGCTTGTACATTAAGAAATCTGTAGGCTTTTGACCAGTTAGCCTGTCTATTGTGTTTGTAGTATAAACTAAAATTACTGAAACTTCAGGGGTCAAAAGAAAGTTCTTTTTGCCTGTACACTAATAATTTAAACTTTACTTCTTTCTTTACTTAGAACTTTAAATAGTAGATTTCTTTTTTTTTTTTTCTTTTTTGAGACAGGGTCTCACTTTGTAGTTCAGGCTGGCCCTGAGGTCACTATGTAGCCCAGGCAAGCCTCGAACTCAGCAATCCTCTTGTCTCTGCCTCCCGAGTGCTGGGATTACAGGCGTGAGCCACCACGCCCGGCACTGTGGTATGTGGTATTGATTGCTGGTGGGCGTGAGTCAGCACTCGCAGCATTGTATGTGGTTACCGGAGATCAAACTCAGGACCTTGTGCTTGCAAGGCAGGTGCTGGAACCACTGAGCTAACTCTCCAGCCCCTAAATAGTAGATTTTTAAAATGTCATCAATGTTAAGAGAGAGACCAAGATGGGATTGCAGACTTGTGCAACCATTGTGGAGATCTGTGTGAAGATTTCTCAGAAAACTAGGACTAGTGGTCCCGTTTGACCCTGCTATCTCCCTGCTAGGAATATACCAAAAGGAATTTTAAAAATCACATTGGAAAGACAGATATACACCCTTGTTCATAGCAGCTCAGTTCATGATAGCTCAGTCTTGGAAACAACCCAAATGCCCATCAACTGGAGACTGGATAAAGAGGATGTGGTTTTTTTATAAAATGGAGTATTATTCTGCCATAAAGAAGGACAAGATGGATTCATTTATGTGCAAATGGAGATACCTGGAGGACACACTAATAAGTGAAATAAATAGATCACAGATGGGCAAGTATCGGATCTTTTCTTTGATATGAGCACCTGTAGATGCAAATGAGCTCTAGAAAGTATGACAATTTTTGTAGAATGGGAAGTTTCCAAAGGACATTTGGTGTGGGGATGTAATGAGGGGAAGGAATAAATATGATTCTGAAAGAAAATAAAAGAGCATGTATATAGGGGGTGGGGAGGTGTGGGTGTGTGGGGATATGGGTAAAAATGAGAATTAACTTGTGTCATATATTGGTACAAATTCCCCATGTTATGTGTGATTGTGAGATGTATATATATTGTACCAATAAAGGATTTTTTAAATGTGTTAAATTATACATAATGCAATTTTTCCCCCTTTTAACCACATTTGAGGGATGGAGTTCTGTGGCATTAAGGATATTCACATTGTTGTATAATCATCATTACTAATTTCTAGCTTCTTATTGCAGCTAGAAGCTATGTCTCATTCCTCTAGATTTGATTGCATTTGAAGTCAAAGAGGGAAAAAGAAAAAATAAAGTGTGAAGAAATCTTCATAAAAGTGGTTTAATCCATGGGTAGGAGAGATATACAAAGAAAAAATGTCACCACATGAATCGAAGAAAATGAGAGATAAAAGGGACTTCCATTTTCTTTATCCCAGTCTCCATTAGATGGGCATCTGGGTTGTTTCCAAGATTGGCCTATCACCAACTGAGCTGCTATGAACATGGGTGCCCACATGTCTCTACGATATGATTCTTCTAATCCTTTCAAGTATATTCCTAACAGTGGAATAGCAGGATCAAGTGGGACCTCTAATCCTAGTTTTCTGAGGAATCTCCACACTGATCTCCACAATGGTTGCACAAGTCTACAATCTCACCAACAGTGGAGAAGGGCTCCTTTCTCCCTGAAGCCTCACCAGCATTAATCACTGGTTAATTTTGCAATAGCAGTCATTCTTTGTGGAGTGAGAGGAAATCTCAGTGTTGCTTTCATCTGGATCTCTTGAATGACCAGTGATGTTGAACATTTCTCCATATGCTTCTTGGCTGCTTTTACATTTTCTTCTGAAAAGTCTCTGTTCATTTCAGATGCCCCATTTTTGAACTGGGTCTTTAAACTAGAGGGGACTGATTTTTTTTAAGTTCTTTATATATTCTAAATAATAGCCCTTTATCTCTTTTTTTATAAAATGGAGTAGTGCTCTGGCATAAAGAGCAACAAATTTGAGTAATTTATGTGCAAATGGACACACCTTGAGGACACACTAATAAGTGAAATAAACAGGTTACAGATATGTAAATACCATATCTTTTCCCTGGTATGAGAACCTGTAGATGTAAATGAGTTCTAGAATGTATGATAGATTTTATGAAATAGGTAATATTCAAAGGGAATGTGGTAGGGGAAAGTAATGAAGGGAAAGAATAAATATGATTTGAAAAGAAAAAGAAAGCATATATATATATATATATATATATATATATATATATATATATACATAGGGGGTGGGGGTTGTGGGTTGGGTAGGGATATGGATAAAAATGAAAATTAACTCATGTCATACACTGGTACATACTCCCCAATGTTGAGTGTGATTATGAGTTGGTTATAAAATATACCAATAAAGAATTCATTTTTTTTAAAAAATAATGACTTCCAGGAGTAAAAAGTCCAGCTCTCCTTCTAACATATTGCCAGATCCTCAAAAGGCTTCCAGAAGGGTCGGAGATTTAGCTCCATGGTTCCGGCACCTGCCTCACAAGCACAAGGTCCTGAGTTTGATCCTGGTAGCCACATACAATGCTAGGCGTGGTGACTCAGGCCCACCAGCGATCAAATCACATACCACAGTGCCGGGCGTGGTGGCTCACGCCTGTAATCCCAGCACTCCGGAGGCAGAGGCAGAAGGATTGCTGAGTTGGAGGCTTGCCTGGGCTATATAGTGAGCTCAGGGCCAGCCTGAACTACAAAGTGAGACCCTGTCTCAAAAAAAAAAAAAAAAAAAAAAAAAAGGCTTCCAGAAAAACCTGCTACCAAGTATAGAAGTTTATCAGACCCGCTGCAATAGGAAGAACACCATTTTGACAGTCTTAGCAGTGTCACAATAAGGGTAAGTTGGACAAGATCTTTGTAAAGTTCTAGGACCCGAGCAGATGAATTAGAAAATGAGTTTTATAACGTGGGAAACTGAGACTGGGCCAAATTTGTGACATAACTTTGGGTTGGTGGACATAACAGAAAGTTGGTCTTGAACAAAACATTATGAATATGCTGTTAGTCCCCAAAAGTAAATTATTTTAATGTGTTAAATATCTTGTGTTGTAGGAACTATTATTCCTCAGAGTAAGTAGCAGTCAAAGAAAAAAAACATCCAAGTGTTGATTTGGGCACTTGAAGTGGAATTTGGAAGCTTGCTAAATCAGGCCTCAGGCATCCTTTGCAGTTGATCTTTGCTGGCTTCAGACTTGCCGCTACCAGCCCACAGTCACTTTCAGAATCAACCTGGCACCCGAACGAGGCCAAACCATAGTTTCATGAGTTTGTCCCTCTCTGGTAACCTTCCTTAGAGTGGACCCTTCCCTCAAACTATCCAGAGGTTGAGGCAACACCCAATTCCTTTCTTACATAACAACTGTTTGCAGCACCAATCTTAATTTCTAACGAATGAGCTAATTATCAATTCCCTTGTGGCTTAAGGTCTTATAAGATAAATGAATCTGATGCTGGAAAAATGAAAGAAAGAGAAAGGAAGAGGGGAGAAGGGGAAAGTGTTGTGTACATGCACAAATCCCAGAAGTAAATGTAATCATTAGGTACTGCAAACAGGTACTAACAAGTCAAAAAAAAAAAAAAAGGAATTAATAGCGGCCATTTTGTAAACCTATGAACACATTTTTGAGACTGCTTGAGTCTGTCTTTTGCCAGATGGCAATCTTCATTAGCCCCTAAAATATCTAAAGTTTTTTTGTTCTCAGCTAGGTTGATTTTATTCTCAGCCAATAGAGCTTAAGTTATTTTTGTTTTTTCTCCATACTTCTTCAATGAGACAGGAAAGTATGCTTAGTCCTAATATTGTTAAACTCAGGAACAGGAATTTATGTTGGTTTCAGTTGTCAATATAAGGAAACCAAGTCAAGCTGTGCCTAAGTTAACTTGCCCAGAATTCCATGAGCAGTTGGTAAGAGAGTTGACATTGATCCCAGAGTCTGATTACAAGTTCAAAGTTTCATCCCCATGCCTCCTCCACTCCAGTACATGCACATTCCAAGCTGCTTTCTCTGAAAATAAAAACATTATATTATAATCATATCATGAAAAACGTGGAAAAATACTTCCCTGAATTCTATTACCATATCATCTCTGTTATTTCATTCTAGTTTTTCTTCATATGCAATATTTGAGGATTTTTTTGTTAGTTTGTTTTGATTCCATATTTTTCACTTGTTTTCTTTGTACAGACTTTGTTTCTCTAAAGCTTTCTTGAGCAAGGTACATGATTTTTTTCTGGTTTTCCTCCCATAAGAGAGTCTTTGCTTTTACTGAAAATCTCCAGTCATCTCCAAGCAAACTGGAGCTATAGCATCTCTGCTAGAACTACTTAGTCTGCAAAAGCAATGTCATAAGCATCGACTTCAGAAAAAAGTCTCTTCCCACCAGCTCAGAGTTTTGGGTTTACAGACTCCAAGACTACAGGCCACTGACTGAGGCAATGCCATTTGGCTCTTTGCACAGCTACCCCCATACTACTTTTTTCTTATCACTTTGTTTTTAGATTCTCTTTCCCTACTCCCTATTCCCTGATCTTTGTAGAGGCCTATGTTTTTCACAACACTCTCTACATACAGAATCTCACTTCTTTAGTGGCCTTCAATTCAATAATCAGCAAGCCCTCTGCTAAAATTACAATCACATCCTATAAAGGGAGTATGTGAATGATAACTCATTCTCAATAACCTCATTCACAGGAAAGGGATTCATGAAAAATTACTATTAATTTAATCATATTTAAAATGTACTTGAGTACCTGTCAGAGGGGTGTCACCTTTAGACTTTAATAAAGTCAAATGATCTCTTAAATTTCTTCAGGATCAAAATTGAGATTTTCTTCTTTGATCAAGTGTTCTGGTATTGAGTGTGAGTAAACATTATAGAAACATCCATCTATAAACTAAAATGTATCTCTAAAATGAAATTGTACCCCTTTGTCCAAAATAGCATAAGATTTGGCCCCAAGACAGCAATACTTTGCCCAGTATAATAGTGTTTCCCTGAAAGGACAAGATCTTCAATCCAGACAGATGTTGACAAATGTAAAAATCATTTAGAAACTTATCTCTAAAGAAAGTTATTATTCCATGAGAATTGTATACTTCACCCCAGATCTCAAATTATGCAGTTGATATTGTCTGACATTCCCATTGACCTACTGGACAAACACCCTGTCATTTTTCAATATTCAGATCATTTCTCATGATTATACTTAGCAATATCATGACACTATACAAAATAAAGTCTCATTACAAAAGCAAGATGTCTTTACTGATCAAAACATTGCTGAGATGCAATGTTGGTAGATGCACTATTGGTAGATTCACTATACATATACATATTACCAAAACTCTAGACCCTTAAGTAATCATCCTTGGTTTGACCTTCAGAAGTAGAGTACTGAATAAGGATATGGACTCAAACAGCTCAGAGTCTACTGTAGGGAGTTAACTTTGAAATGTACTAGGCTTGCCCAAGGAAGTTGACTGTAGTCAACCTCCTACTGGAAGTTAATTTCACTACAACTTAGATCCCTTGCTTATCACTAAGGCTATCAGAATTTTAGACCTGAATCATAGTTGAACAATTGTAACATTTTCCCATCAAAATTACTTGACCTTCACTGAGCCTGTCCCTGGAAGATCATCTATAATCTCTCAGGAAAGTGAATGAGTTCCAACCAGGAGCTCTTTCTTTGTCATTCACTGTGATAAAGAGGTTGATAATGAATGAGTCAGCTGTGAGTTTTGTAACTAGTATTTAGAAAACAGAATTTCTAGGCAGTGGCCACTTACTAACACTTGAGTCCTGACATTTAGGACAGTAGTTAACATACATTAGGTACTCAATATTTGTTGTCCACTTAGTTAACTCTTACACCTTTCAAAAGTCACTTCCTAAGCAAGTCCTTCCCAAAGGTCTCAGAAGAGATCAAGTAGCTCTATTAATGAATTCACATACTCCTTACACATTTCTTTCAAGGACAACTTGTAATTATAGGTGTGTATTTACTGGATATCTATATTTCTTAATTAGATTTCGAGTGATTTAAACAGAGTCTAGCTATGTAGATCAGGCTAGCCTTGAATTTACTGTGGAGCCTTGGTTGGCCTCAAACTCAGCAATACTCCTGTCTCAGCCTCCCAAGTGCTAGGATTACAAAATGCACTATCACATCCAAGTTCTTAACTAAACTTTAGCTACATTCATGTGCATATCAGGTTTACAGGTACTCAATACATGTGTGTTTAGTGAAAGCAAAACACTCATAATATGTACCTTGACTCAGAGCTAAACTACTTTTTGTGGATTATGTATCGAAAAAAATCCATATGTTGCCTCATAAGACTTGATAGCTTACAATGGCCACATCATATAGCTAGTCTGGTTCTTTCTTTGTAATTTGCTTAAAGCATTTGCTATTTTCCAAGTAGATACCTGCTTGAAATTAACCATTTGTTACCTATAAATATAACTGCAATTTCTATCCAGACTCAGAGATGCAGAAGTCAATAGATATTGATTTCCAGTTGACCTAACAATTCTTTTTTAACTTTATTTACAACCTTTTAGAAATTATAAATGGGATTCTGAAATGCAAACTTTAAAAATTGGAATAAAAATAAATTGCATACAAGTATTCATAGTGGCTTGGTTCATAATAGCTAAATGTACAAACAGCCTACAAACAGTCTATCAACAAATAGATGGATGAAAACACTTGGTTTATTCTCAAAATGGAATGTTATCCAGCACAAAATGGATCAAAGGCCTTTTTACCTGCTACAACATGGAGGAATCTTGAAAACATTATGCTAAGTAAGAAAAGCTACACACTGTAAAAAAATTCCATAATCTCAGAAACAAACAACCCACAAACAACATGAGCAAACTTTATAAAAGGCAACTGTCACCCAGTATTACCAATTTGCATTTTCACACGTTGGGTTTGGTTGTTACTGCTACTACTGTTATATTACATTATACTACAGTACACTGCTGCACACCCAACATTGTTTCCCAAACCATTCCAGGAAGAAAAAATAATATAACTAACATGAGATTTAGAAAATCAATTAGATTTAGAAATCAATTATGTATAAATTAATTCTTAAAAGGATAAATGTTAAATAGAAAATTTATAAGGGAATATATTTTTCTAAACATTTTCTTTGATGTTTCTAAGTGCACCAGCCAAAAGACAAAAGAACTAGCTTTGTGACCCTGGGCAAGTCATTACTTACTCTGGCCCTCGTCACTTTCATCTCTGAAATGAAAGAATTCTGCATTTCTAAGATAACTCCCTAAGATTTAAGGCAAAGAAACTGCTGGTGTGCTTTTTCTTGGCAACCACCCAGGGATTTTATCAGACTGTCCAATATGCTGGGTCCAGGAATTTCTAGTTTAAAAACTCAGACCAAGAATAGTGAATTCAAGAAAGTTTGTACCTCTATCCAGAAAGCAGATGATAAGTGAGGGAGCTGAGATGCTGACAATAATGAACGGAAGAGCTAAAGCACAATCAAAATAGGGCAGCGTCCTTTCACCTCCAGGTGATGACTGCTTTAAGGAAGTGTGGGCCTAGTATTGATAAAGGTTCATTTTCTTTTCAAGAAAAGGCAGAAATTCAGATTTTCACACAAAATCTCCACATTCTGAAATCTTTGGGTATATTTCAAATTGTCCTTAAATGCTTTACAGGTCAAACAAGATATTTCTATTGGGCTATCTGTGGCACAGTCTCAAAAAATTTTCAACTCAGAGGGGGCTGGGAATTTAGCTCAAGTGGTACCACGCCTACCTTGGAAGCACAAGGACCCTACTTAGTACAAGGTGTAGTATGTACATCCTTTTGTGTGCTTTTAATGATCTACAGGTTCCTTATAATATGTGCCTCATACATTGTAAATCTTATGTAAATAGGTGTTATATTGTGTGGTTGAGGAAATAATGATGAGAAAAAGTCTGGATGTCCTCAGTGCAGATGCACTGTTTTTCTAGAAATATTTTCCATGTGGAGTGAATTGAATCTATGCATGTAGAACCCACAGGTACAGTGGGCCCACTGTAACGTGGTCCTATTTAAACTAAAAGAAGCTCACACTGGCTTCTGAGTGGAAGATGTATTGAAGTTGAGAACAGAGTATGATCAGATCCAGGTTGAGTTCACGACAGCAATCAGATAAGAGTTGGTAGCTTAGACTTGGATGGAAAAACAAATCAGTTTGAGAGATGTTTCAGGCAAATTAATGGATCTCATATAATGAAGAAAGAGAAAAGGAGGATGGCCAGGACTGTTCAACTTCTGAAATGCATGGATGGATGGCTGGGGATGACACTTATGATAAAGAGGAACACTGCTGGAAAAAAGAAATCATGAACTGAGTTTTACACATGCTGTATTTGAGCTGATTTGGGAGCATTTCAGTGGACATGGCAAGTAGAGAGTTAGGCTTATAGAACTAATTCTCACCAGAGTGACATCAAGACTGGAGAGAGAAATTTAGGCTCCATTATCATATAGACTGTAGGAAAAGTTACAAGGACGTAATAGGGTTGCTTTAGGAAAAGACACGGTGTATAAACAAAACAAGTCTTAAAATCTCCAACATTTAGTGACCTTCTAGATGAGAAGGAGCTGAAAAAGAGGAATAAGTATTAGCAATCAGAAGGAAGATAGGAAAACTAGAAATGGGACCACAGAATCCAAGAGAGGAGTGCTTATTAAATAAGGGGAGTGGCCAGTGGTGTTGGATAGAGGTGAGACCACACATCAGCTGAGACCAGAAGAATATTTACTATTTCTAGCAACAGGAAAGTGCTGGGAATCTCATGACTATTGGATTGTAACAATAGAGGAGCTGGAGACAGATCTGAGACAACAGCTAAAGAGGAAGTGAACCTGCAACTTAAGTTTGACCATGAAAGGCAGGAGAGAAAGAGCAACAACTGGAATGTGTGGAGCCAAGGAATTGGGCTTTGACTCTGGGTGGGTTTTGTTTCTTAAATTATCCCATACTGCACATGGTGGAATATTCCACTCTGGGTTCTGTCTGATATCTGACGCATACCTCAGCTATGTCTTCCTATAAAAATACAACCCAAGCCGGGTGTGGTGGCTCACACCTGTAATCCCAGTACTCGGGAGGCAGAGACAGGAAGACTGCTGAGTTCGAGGCTTGCCTGGGCTACATAGTGAGCTCAGCGCTAGCCTGAACTGCAAAGCGAGACCCTGCCTCAAAAAAAAAAAAAAAAAAAAAAACATACAACCCGATGTGTTATGTACATGTACCAACTCCCTGTGATGAATGTAATCACTATGTACTGCAAACATTTATAATAAAATAAAAATTTTAAAACACAATTTTGATCATCACCCACATTTACCTCACTCAATCTGGCTCATTTTCAAACTATAGCCTGAGAGAGAGAGAGAGAGAGAGAGAGAGAGAGAGAGAGAGAGAGAGAGAGAGAGAGAGAGAGAGAGAGAACAGTGGCTCATGTACAGCTTTCCTTTTTCCTACTTTTTCACTCTAAAGTCATTTTTTCTAATTATTGCTCATATTGTTTATCCCCCTCCTTTCTATCCCAGCTGACTTAATACACACCCTCACTGCTTCTTCACTGGACAATTAACCAGCCTCCTGAAACGCCTTTGTGCCTTCATCCTCACAGGATATTATTACAGCTAGAGTGATCTTTGACAAGGAACTGTTTATTATGATGCTTTTACCAAAAACCTTCCATGGTTCCTATTGCCCCTGGAATAAACCAAATTTGCTGCCTGCCTCCTACTCCAATCCACAGTCCACTGTCCTTTTCCTACTTAATGTATTCCTCCTCCTCTCCCCACACACACAATGTGTTCTGGGCAAATTATATTTGTAATTTCCTCACAGTGCCCTAAATTTTGCTCCTGCATACCTTCGCTCAGGGAGTTCCTTGTTTTTATGGTACCCTTCCCTCATCTTTGCTCTTGAAATCTTACTCATCCTTAGCTTAACTCAGGGGCCCCCTCAAACTAGAAGTTCTCCCTGCTACCCACCCTATTCTCCATTACAGACCTAAGTCCATGTGGTCCCCAACTTAGGATAGTATAACTTATGATTTTTCAATGTTTTGATGGTATGAGCACCACAAAAGCCCACACTTTGAAGTTTGCATATTTTCCAGGTATACTTGTATGTATGCTTTAATCCTCTGCCCATTTTGTACACTGGCAGCAAGGCTACTGTCCTGTGATCAGACGGAGCCGCATCCAAATCTGAACAGTGTGCTGTATTGCTGAGTTAGGGTGTGAGACATGCAGTAGGTTAGTGGAACAGACGCAGTCTTAATTTATGGTATTTTCCACTTATGATGCATTTATTGGGATGTCACCCCATTGGAAGTAGAGGAACAGCTATACTTCTTCATGGACAAATGCCAAGTGGAATCTACAGAGGGTTGGAGGGATAAAATAACAGGTGTGGGGACATGTGGACTTACATGGCCTTGCCTGGTAGTACAGCTTTGTTTGATTGTCAAATTCCTTCCTAAGTGCACCAAAATCTTGGAGGCCTAGAACCTGTCAAATTTGGATCCACCATGGTACTCAGGACCTGGAACAGAGCAGGCCCTCAGCACATGTGTATTCACTGATAAATAGGAAGATGGAAGGAGAGAGGTGGGGAGGAGGAAAAGAAAAAGAATCCTAACATCAGGTCTCCAGGAAAGGAGCAGACAGAAAAGCACATAAAAAAAAAAAAATCCTCACCTGGGCCGGAGATTTAGCTCAGTGGTTCCAGTGCCTGCCTAGCAAGTGCAAGGTCCTGAGTTCGATTCTGGTAACCACATACAATGCTGGGTGTGGCGACTCACACCCACCAGCCATCAATACCACATACCACAGTGCCGGGCGTGGTGGCTCACGCCTGTAATGCCAGCACTCGGGAGGCAGAGACA
>PVIC010043001.1:0-15596 GCA_004025085.1 Thryonomys swinderianus | reverse complement strand
TTCGTAGTTCAGGCTGGCCCTGAGCTCACTATGGTGCCCAGGCAAGCCGCCGCGAACTCAGCAATCCTCCCGTCTCTGCCTCCCGAGTGCTGGGATGACAGGCGTGAGCCACCACGTCCGGCATTATATGTGGTAACCGGGGATCGAACTCAGGTCCTTATGCTTGCGAGGCAGGCGCCGGAACCACTGAGCTAACCCTTTTGCTCATCATAAAGATTACAACAGTAGTTAACATGTATAGAATACTTAGGATTCCTGTTGTCCTTTGTGTTGCTCCTACCGTCTCCCTGATGTAGGGATCATCCCATAATATCTCTGGCTCGGAGTTTCATGGTTTTGCGGAAGGGGAGCCTTTCCCCTGAAATTGTGAGTTGCTTCTAATGAAATTCTTAGCTGTTTCTCATAGAACGGCAGTAACTCTTCTAGTAAAAATAATTTCATTATCTCTCGTAGTTTATTGTTGCTAAATATTTTCATAAATATCTTATTTGCTCACGAAGACACCTACCTAGGAGAAGGTGGCCATCAGCTCAACTTTACCGATGGAGCAGCGGAGGGTGTGCAGTCGTGAAATGACTCAGCTTTTCGTTGTGACAAATCTCCAGAGGGAATCCTTGTCCGTAGAGGACACCTAACACTCTTTCCTGGGTCTAGGAAAAAGGTGGACAATTCCTGTATCGGTTTTTTATGTCATATTTAAAAATCCCCTATATTTTGTATTTATCTTCTACTAATATTAGGTGATGATGTTTATCTGTTACTTCTGTAATGTGTAATGCTACATGATGCTATCCAAACTTCTAATTCCTTAGTGTACATTTTGCAAAGTGGACACGGAGAATAATCGCACAGTTTAATGAAGGTTCACACACCGACACAAGATGAGGAAACAGGACGCACCCCTCCCAGGCATCTCCCTCATCCTCCTGGCGAGGGCCAGACCATCATCTTTATTCAGTAGCCTAGATTTATTTTGCTAATTTTCATGTTTTACATGAATGATGTAAGTGGAGCCATGTAATATGTTTTATATTGAACAATATAATCAACTTTGATGCATAAATGAAAATTCTATATGAACATCTTAAGAATTTTGAAAGCCTCTGTGTTTTCCTCCCCACATAACTTAGGTTTCTTTTTAAATTGAATTCTTTATTGGTACATTTTATATACAGCTCACAGTCATACTCTACATTGGGAAATTTGTACCAGTATATGACACGAGTTAGTTCTCATTTTTACCCATATCCCTACTACTTAGGTTTTATGTAGGTATTCATATACACCACTGTACGGAATCCTGTCATGTGAACACATGTTCCTTCATTGATGGGCTCAGGGCTGGTTCTGTTTTTTGGCTATTAGGAATAAGACTTGGATGAGCATTCTAAAGCTGATTTTCGGTGACCCTACCAAGGACATAGGCCTCAGAGAGGAAAAGCTCAGCTATTGGTTGTGCATGTATTTGCTTCAATAATTATTGCTGAGGATTTTCTGAAATAGCGTGAATCCAAGGGGTTTTCCGGGGGCACAAATTCGCCCTCCCACAGCCTCACCAACACTGTTCCTTCTGCCTTCTTATTTTAACGTCTCCAACTGGAACATTGTTCTATTTGAGGTGTTAATATACATGTTTTGATGGCCAATGGAGGGCCCTTTTCATAGGTTTCTCTATCTTGCTAAATATTTTTATTACCAGGGTATGCAACACAAAACTCGAGACTTTGAGAGCATAGGGTATTTTCTCTAATCTCTTGGTCCACATTTTTCTCAGATCCCTCTTAGGAGAGGAAATTCTCTCTCCAGCGCTGTGACAGGAATGATAAAGTGAGGCTAACAGGGCAGGCAAGGACGGGCACGTGTGACCTCTGCTCAGGTCTGCTCTGGGCCTGCGGAGAAGCTTGTATGGCCGAGACTGTTGTCTTCTGCCCTGCTACGACGTACCTGCACGTACTACTGCCTCAGTGACAGGCCACCGAAGACTGTTTCACGGCACTGAGAGAGAAACAAAGCCCAGGGATAACCTGTAAGTGATTCAAGCACAAGAGTACAGTGTATGAGGGCCGGAGGGTTAGCTCAGTGGTTCTGGCGCCTGCCTCGCAAGCGCAAGGACCTGAGTTCGATCCCCGGTTACCACATATAATGCTGGGCATGGTGGCTCACGCCTGTAATCCCAGCACTCGGGAGGCAGAGACAGGAGGATTGCTGAGTTCATGGTGGCTTGCCTGGGCACCATAGTGAGCTCAGGGCCAGCCTGAACTACAAAGCAAGACCCTGTCTCCAAAAAGCAAAAAAAAAAAAAAAAAAAAAAGAGTACAGTGTATGAGACTTAAAAAGAGTTTTGAAATCTAGCCTGAATTTTCTATAACCTTCTTGGCTAGACATTCGGTCTCTAGGCATTTGGCTTGCATACTTTGAGAGATGGAGAACTCACTACTGCACGAACATTCCTTTTTGTTTGCTATCCTGTTATTTATTTATTTATTAAAAAAAAATTTTTTTTTAGACGGGGTCTCGCTTTGTAGCTCAGGCTGGCCCTCAGCTCACTATGTAGCCCAGGCAAACCTGGAACTCAGCAATCCTTCTGCCTCTGCCTCCCGAGTGCTGGGATGACAGGCGTGAGCCACCACACCCGGCACTATCCTGTTTTATTTTTAACATGAGGAGAAACTGCTTTCCTATGCTCTGAATCACGGCCTATGCTCTCCCCTCCGGGATCTGGAAGAGTCAGTCCCGTGCTTCTCTCCTTGACATTTGCAGAGTCTGAAAACAGCTTCGGGTCTGAAGCCTCCTCTTCTGGGACAAAGGGTCCCGTCCTCCCGGGGCAGCCCCTCTGACAAGGTGTCCAGAGGGCCGGTCCCTCTTCTTGCTCACGATCGCTCGGTCGGACAGAAGGTGGCCGGCGTCTCCCTTCAGACGCAGCGCCCGGAACGGGCCTGGGGCCGCTGGCCGGCCGCACTCTCGCGATCGATCGCTGCCCGCTGGCTGGTTCTCCCCGGGGCTGGTTCTCTCCGGCCTGTCACGTTTCCGGTCAGTTTCTTCCCCGCTCGCTCCTTCACCACTCACTTTTGTTTTCCTCACTTTCTCCCTCATGCGCGTGCTCTTTGCTTCTTGTCTCCCCCTTTATGCCCTCTGGGGGTGAGGGGCAGGGGCTCCGGGCCCGGTGCTCAGGTCCAGCGCGGCAGGCAGGAGGCCCTCAGCACCCTTTTTTCCCTTTCAAGGGGAGAGCAGAAGTGATGGGGTCCGTTTGAATTCTGCAGTCCCATTCCTGAGCCTGCGTCCTGAGCTGTTCTCGTTCCCATTCCACAGCTCACTGCCCTGTTTTGCACACACAGCCTTCCTGCCCTGGCCGATCCTGCGTCTCTGCCTTTCCTTGCTCCCGCGCCCTTGGCACTGGCAGGGCTCCCGGCACCTGTCACGCCCGCGGGAGGCCAAGTGTGGCCACTAGTGGTGCTGTGGGGAAGGGGAAAGCGGTCCCCGGCGGCTTCTGAGGGCGGTTTGGCTGTGACACCGTCTGGGGAAAGAGGACACGGGGGAGACTGAGATAAGAAGCTCCTGCCATACCCACAGGCTGTCTGCTCTTCCTGCCAACTCCAGGCACAAGGCAAGTGTCTGTGGGAGAGAAAGAAGAGCCAAAGCGGGCAAGCCCCAACTTGCGGCCCAGGGGTCCACGGGCCCCGGGGTTAATGATGGCAGTGGGGAAGGAGGCCCTGGGAGGACCCACATACTGTTCTCTTGAGTCAGCTCCTGCTGAGCATGCTGATTCACGGCCATTCTGGTGTCCGCCTGCTGGTCTAGTGTCCCACGTGACACACGCACACCCATGCATAGGACAGGTGCCAGGCACTGACCTTGCTGGCTCTCAGTTTTCCAGAGAGGACTCTTGGGCTGTGAACGCCTCCAGGACGGAGAGCGTGGTCTGCTCTTCCTCTGTGTTCCCACCACAGCAGGCGTCACATCGTACACAGTTACACGTGATCGGTACCAGACTCCACCCGAGCTCATCCGGAACTGAGTGGGTTCCCAGGATGGAGGACCTCCAGTCTGAGAAGTGGAACAGTCCCACGCAAGATGAGGTGGGCTGGCTGCTTTATCCATGCAAGAGGCGCCTCGGGTGGTCCGCGGGGCTCCGACCCTGCTCTCCCTGCCCGAGAGCCGGGCCGCTCGGCTCACTGTGAGGCTGTCCTGCATCTCCGCGTGGGCAGCCCTGCGATGCCAGGCAAAGAGCTCAAGGGCGAAGGCTATCATCTGGGGCCTCAGGAGGACCAGATACACGCGTCTTCGCACACAAGCCTCTGCCACGGGGCCAGAGTTCCCTAGGACGGGTCCCAGGGCACGAAGCCCAGGCGGCTGGCTGCGGGGGCCTCCCCGTGTGCTTGGACAATGAACGTGGCATCATAGAAGGCTTTCCGGAGGGGCTGCCTGGGTCGTCAGACTGTGAAGGGGTGCAGCGATCCTGGGAGGTGGGGGGAAGGGACGGGCATAAAGGAGGCTGTGATGGACTTTCAGGTGAAAACAAAACCAAAATATGATTCTGAAAGAAAATAAAAGAGCATGTATCTAGGGGGTGGGGAGGTGTGGGTGGGTAGGGATGTGGGTAAAAATGAGTATTAACTTGTGTCGTATGCTGGTACTAATTCCCCAATTTATGTGTGTTGTGAGATGTATATAAAATGTACCAATAAAGAATTCAATTCTTCCTCTTCTCCTCCTCCTCCTCCTGCTTCTCCAGCTTCAAGGTGTGTGTATACTCTGCTGGTCTCTAGGAATTTGCTATCCTAAAAGGCCCCTGGGAGTTCTAGAGACCAATAGACTCCTTTTTTTTTTTTTTTTTTTTTTGAGACAGGCTCTCACTTTGTAGTTCAGGCTGGCCCTGAGCTCACTATGTAGCCCAGGCAAGCCTGGAACTCAGCAATCCTCCTGCCTCTGCCTCCTGAGTGCTGGGATGACAGGCGTGAGCCACCACGCCTGGCACTGTGGTATGTGGTATTGATGGCTGGTGAGCGTGAGTCACCACGCCCAGCATTGTACGTGGTTACCGGGATCGAACTTAGGGCCTTGCGCTTGGGAGGCAGGCGCCGGAACCACTGAGCTAAATCTCCGGCCCACCAATAGACTTCTTGTCTCCTGACTTTTGGGTCAGGACTTTTAAATCTCCCATTCTCTGGCAGGATTCTTCCCTCCAGTCCCCGTTCTGTCCAGGAGTCAGAGTCACAGAAGTCGTAGAGGCACTGGGAGAACTGTTTTCCACTCTCTCATTGACGCACCTGCATTTCAGGGACACAGAATATGAGACAGTTCCGGCAAGCGCCAAGCAGATCTCAGAATATTCTTAAGCTAAGATACAATTCATAACTTCTGTCCTTAAGTCTAGCTCTGTGCTTTGGTGGTTCACATTCATTCTCATAAGAAGCACTTAAAGTATTTGAAGATAACTTTCCTGCCTTATAGGGAGGTTTCCTTTGTAGACTAAGTATTAAAGATTCCGATATGAAAATCCTTTAGGCTACTACTCTACAGGTCTACTCCTCATCCCTGAACCGTCATGAATGCTAGAGTTGGGGACAGTATCTTTTTTTTTTGAGACAGGGTCTCGCTTTGTAGTTCAGGCTGGCCCTGAGCTCACTATGGTGCCCAGGCAAGCCTCGAACTCAGCAATCCTCCTGCCTCTGCTCCCGAGTGCTGGGATGACAGGCGTGAGCCACCACACCCGGCACTGTGGTATGTGGCATTGATTGCTGGTGGGCATGAGTCACCACACCCAGCATTGTATGTGGTTACCTGGGATCGAACTCAGGACCTTGTGCTTGCGAGGCAGGCGCCGGAACCACTGAGCTAACCCTCCGGCCCGGGAACAGTATCTTAACACAGGGGCTACTCCATAGATACATATTGAATCCTTATCACTCTCCTTTGAACTTCCCCTTTGGTATGTGTATGTGGAGCCTACTATTGTCATTTTTACTGAGTGAACTGTTGACTAGAAACCATGACATCTGTCATTCACCTGTACAGCGCTCCTTCTTCCGGAAAAGCTGCGGTCTAGACAGAAACAGGAAAGTCTGGCTGCTGTCTGCATGGTTCTAGCTATCGCCTGGTCTCGGGACTTTGTGGCCGAGGCCTGGGCCTGTGTCTGGCGGGACCTGACTCCAGCAGCAGCGTCTCAGAGGAGGTGCGACAGTCCCCATCAGAGCTAGATGAATGTCTGCTGGCTGCTTGGTGTTGCTTTCTTATCTGCAGGCTTTTCATCTTCCCCTCTGCCGAGGCCTCCACAGTAATCAGCAGGTTGTTTTGCCTTTGGCTGATATGCCGGACTCTCCCTGGTGATTAGCCCTGTACCACCTCTTCACGTCTGGGACCTGATATTGGAATCCAACTTGTGCTTGTTTTTGAGAGTAGAGAGCCAAGATGAGCCAAGGCAGACAAGTGTTTGTGTGCTTCCTACAGCCCCATCAGAAGTTCACATATGGAGAAGCTCCCTGAAGCCTCCTAGGAAGCAGCCGGTACCACGATGGGCACCTGGGCCCTGGGCATCCGTTGGGTTATTCCAAAGTTGGGTGTGGATGAGAAAGCCTGTTCCAACCTTAGCTGGAGAGGAAAGAGAACTAAAATTCGTGTATCTAGAGATGTCCATGGACTTGAGCTGTCCAGGAGGTCTGTGGAAAGACCATGACCTGCAGAAAAGAAAGCTCCTACGTCTGTACAGGAATATCGACCACCTGTTTCTTCATCGTCTCTCTAGACCCTGGCAGGCATGAAGCCAGGCGCTTGCCAAGTGCTCAGGCGACCCTTGTTAGATGGAGGAATGAAGCAGTGAGAAGACGGTTTCTAGAAACTTCTTCAGGGTGCCACACGCACTGTTGTGTAATGAAAGAGTTCTCTTCGGCAATCAGAATGACTTGAGTTAGAATCTTGACTTCATCACTAACTGGCTCGGTGAGACCAGACAAAGACAGCTGAACCCCTGAGGCCACAGCGTGGGTTCCGTGGGGGCTGGCCCACCGCCCGCAGACTCGTGTGTAATGCCTCTCTATACGTTCTCCCCGGAAGCGTCACGCAAATTATGCTACAGTTCTTTCCTATCCTAGGCCATCTCTGTGACTGAGAGTCCAGGGGGAGTCCAGTGTCTCAAGGCCCTCACTTCAGCCAACAAGTGAGACGTGGGCCCCGTATGGCCTGCAAGGAGGGGTCTTTTTCTCAGACGGACTGTGTAGGCAGGGTGCCAGGCGGACTGACAGGAAGCTCCCTGCACATCAACAGGCCGACTCCTGACATAGCTTGCTTTGGGTCTCAGAAGAGCTCTGAACACCGCTGAAGAAGCAGCCTTTAGCTCTTGCACATCCCTACTGTGCCTCTGGGGCTTTTCCACATAATTCAAGTGCATATACCCTGTGTTTCCTCCTCAGGTAGAAAAGCACTGGTTCATAGTCAGTTTAGCCAGGTTGCCTGGCTTTCCTGAAACGGCCAGATGGCGGGGTTCACAGTTTTGGTCTGACTCTGCATTCATCTCAGAGACAGCTTAGTTCTTCCCTCTGACATCAGTCTTATGTTTCTAGATGTGATGGGTTGCTTTAGGCCAATTTTAACACAATTTTCCTCCTTTCACTTCAGTCTTTTCCTTTGGAAAACAACACTGGGGGAGGAAAGGCGCTGTAGCAGAAAGCCCTTGGAGCTGACATTTGGAATGTGAGTGGGCCCAGCCGTCTGCTGCGTGTTCTCACGCGTGAAGTGTGTGCACGGAGGAACCTGGGAGAGGCTGTGAGCGAGGTGGCCCAGTGGACCCGAAGGAGGGCCCTTTCAGTGTTGATGTTCGATGTGCCTGTGGAGTCTGCTTTTATTCTTCCTTAAGATTCCCTCCCAAAAGGAGAAAATAATCAGCACAAGGACAACAGGTGTTTGGTTGTTGGAGAGGACAGAACACGCTCGAAGTCAGATATCAGCCTTAGGATGAGCTTTATTGTGTATGTTTTACCTACACCAGGGGGAAGGAGGCGAGGAGGCTGGAGAGCAGATCAGCTTGTATCAGAGACACACATCACATCTCTACAGAGTGTACATGGTGAAAACGAAGGGCCTCGAACATATCACCTATGAAGCACAAAGACTGACACAGACCCCAACATTCCGTCTTGTATTTCCCTATTGGCTGCTTGAATTCAATCATCTACATAATTTTCTTTCACTTTAAAAAGGCACATCCAGCATTACAGTGTCCAGTCATTTCTGTTAGGGGCAGAGAAAAAGTAACCACATTCCGACTTTTACACCATAACCAAGCTCTTCTTAACACTCATGGTGGTAGAGCTGATGGTAGGCACCAAGTCCATCAGAGTTAGACTGTTGTGAGGCTTGAATGAGACCCTGACACTGAACGGGGAACGAAGGCATCCTTCATGACGACACCAAGGGCTGGGTGAAATTTTGCCCCAAGGAGTTAGGCTTTGGTGGTCTCCTTGATAACCACACCGTTTCTACATTTGAGATCTTCCACCAGGCTGCTGAGAATAGTACTTATTCACAGAGGTTGATAAAATATGGAGAGAACTGTCTTCAGAGACACAGACCAAGTCCTGGAGCACTGAGGAAGCCACAGGGGAAGAAGGTACATTGTACACAGAAGAAAGGGTCACCGGAGAAGGGGCTGGGGTTGGGTTTTCATCCGCTGGCCATCTTCTTGACCTCAGATGACATATGAGCAGCTACTTCCCCTTGCCAGTGGGTGGGCACTTCTCCTGCACTTTCTGTGTGCTCACCTCCACACATTTTGTCTGGGCTAGCTCCTGGCACGGCTCCGTACACTGAGGTAGGCACTGGTCTTCGCATGGGTCTTGGACTTCTTGTGGGCAGCTTTCTTGGCTTAACTCTGGACACTGAGAAAGACATACCTCTTGAGCTTGCTCTAGGCCCTTCTCTTGGCAGGGGTCCTGGTGCTGGGGGCCGCACACTTCCTCATCCTGCGCCTGGCACTGCCCTTCCGTCTTTTGAAGACATGATGGGGGCACACACGGCTGCTGGTACTGCTGATCGCTGAAAGACATCCTACAGTGATTTGTAGAACCTGAAACAAACACAAGGTTTAAAGTGATTGCATTAAAAGTACCAGCCTGGGAACTGGGGTGCAAAGAGCTGAGAGAAGGGAAGAGGGTTATTAACCTTAAGAACTCATCTCTACTTTTTGCCTTTTCTTTTCCTATTCCTGCTTCAGCCTTCTCTGACGAGGTGCAAGTACTCTCATGGCTTTTCTCTAGATAAGTCATTTTAAAAAAAAATCACTAGAAAGTACACTCCAGAGGAACGGAAGAACTGTGATCTCAAAAAGATCGAGAAACAGGGAGAAAGAGGGCACAGGTGGGTCCACCTACCTGATCTTCAACAAGACTCGGCCAGGGCTGTGGGCTGCAGAGTCGGGCAAGGTGGGGACTTTTATACAGTGCCTGGCCTGCCCCACGTGGGGCTGAAGTCCTGATCCTACGGTCACCGTAACGAGCTCGCTCTGAAGTCACAGGTGGCTTGAATCACTGCTTGGGATGCCTGTTAATCAGCCTGCGTTTTGGCCTCTGGGTGTTCTCCAGACCTCAGCAGGGAGGGGCTCCTGTCAGATCTCTCTTTCATTACAGGCAGCAGAAAAAGAATGTTGGTAAAATGTTATCTCAGTCTGTTAAACTACAGGTTGGGGTGTCTTGTCTGCCCAAGCTGGCTCGGGATGTGGTGAGAGATAAGATCCACCTTGCTCATCTCATCTTCACCGATGGGAGGACATTACCCCTGAAGCCTGGGCTCTGTCTGAGCCACAGGTTCCTACGGCAAGTTTTGGACATTCCACCTGGATGCTTCTTCGTAGAGCCTCGGAAGTCACCTTTCCAGACCCAAGGAAGATAGCTTGTCCTGTGGTTCCAAGCAAATTGAAGCTTCCTGGACAGTGATTTTTCCTGCATGTAGGTCCTGAAGGAAATTGGGGTCATTTATCCTCTTACGTTGTGAAGTGGGGTAGAGGCAGAGGACAAGAAATCTTCATCTTCTCAACCTGGATTTATGAGACCTTCTAAAAAGGGAGTCATGGAGTTTTCACTGTGACCAAGAAGACAGGT
Organism: Thryonomys swinderianus; assembly: GCA_004025085.1. Lineage (NCBI taxonomy): Eukaryota > Metazoa > Chordata > Mammalia > Rodentia > Thryonomyidae > Thryonomys > Thryonomys swinderianus. The sequence goes on along the minus strand of PVIC010043001.1, from coordinate 5,508 downwards.
CGCAGCAAGTGTAGCTCATCCCCTGCCTTCTGAAAACCTTTTCTTAGAACTCAGCCAATAAAAGCCAGAGGATGAAAGGAAAACTTTCAAAGCAAACACACCCAGTTTCCCGTACCTCTAAGTCTTGGTTTATACTGTTAACCTTCCACTTGAAGTTCTTTCTTTCTCTTTGCTGTTGAAACTAAGTATTTCTCAACACCCATTCAAGTACCACCTTCCAGGAGCCTTTCTGGTTATTGTAAACTAGATGGGATTCCACCTCTTTACAAGCTCCCATAGTATCTATCATTGGTGCTATTTATCTGACATTTATTATTGCTATCATGAATGGTGTTATTTATGTGGATGATTCTATTATTATCTAGGGTTTTGAGCTCTGAAAGGGTAGAGGCTAATACCATAGGTACGTAAGTGGAAGATGGTGTGAGATAAATGATTTTTGGTAGGTAAATCCATTCATGCAGGAAGAAACTGTGGATGTGGGAGGTAGCTGTGGCTAGAGGAAGATCTCGCTTAATAAAAGGAAAGGATTAATTGTGAAAGAAGCCCCTAGTTGATGAAGTGGGGGCTTTTCTTCTCCTGTTGATCAGATTCCAGGTACTTTTAAAATGATGATGCTCTTTTTACCCTGAACTTGAGGTTAAATTAAAGCCTTAACTTGAGGAGTAGGTGTAGATAATTTAAGAAAAGTTTTGGCTGAAACCAGGAATGCTGTTGAAGATTTTAGACACTGAATAGCTGGGAAGTGTTTAAAAGGTGAGCTGTGTGGGCAGTAGGTAGTGGTGCTGGCTTTTAACAGTGGCACAAGTGGGACTGCTGTGGGCTCCTTGGTGTCCTGACAGGAGACAGATGCCGGGTGTGGAGGGACTTGGAAGAGCCATAGAGTTGTCTGAAGAGATAGGGTCACTCGGGGAATTTTGGAACTGGGTGATTAGGGGTATGAGAGGTATACCCTCCTCTGCTTTTTCCTTCTTTTTCTTCTCTTTTTGTATCTCCTGTTACACATCTCTCCATTTTTTTTTTTTTTGAGACAGGGTCTCACTTTGTAGTTCAGGCTGGCCCTGAGCTCACTATGGTGCCCAGGCAAGCCTGGAACTCAGCAATCCTCCTGCCTCACATCTCTCCATCTTTGTATCCTTTATCTTTTCTGTAGAATGATGTTTAGAGACAAATTCACCTGTATCCCAAGAGGCGAGGAATTCTTCACCACGGAGTTTATGAACTCATTCTTTCAATCATTTTCAGCCCTTCATTATAAGGGTTCACAGACTTGTGAAGAAGGTGGGCAGAGGTCGGCTCTCACACCCCAGAGAAATCTCCACTCATTGATCTGGGGAAGAAGGTTCTAGAAGGCCGCTGGGGCAAAGATGTGTGCTATGCCTTACTGGATAGCAAGAATCGCTCCAGGAATGAAAGTGGAAAATAACACTGCAGGCATTCTTGAAGAAGAGGTCCTCGCTGGGATAGAGAGGAAGGTGACATGGAAAGAAAGTCTGAAGCCAGTTTAGGAAAGGGATGGGTGAGAGATTGAAGGAGAACAGCTTGACTGAGATTTTGAAGTTTCTGGAGATAGGGTGTGTGAAAGGAGCCTTATCTCGCATGAGTTCTTGTGGTTTGGGTAGAGCCCAAGTATAAGGAAACTGAATAGCAATGCACAAGACCATGGAGAGACGATGAGCTGTGTTCTCAGGGTAGGTGCTGATCGTAGTCAGATAGAACCCAGGGTTTAGCTTCTCCAAAAGGCCTCCTGGTCTGTCAGTGAATTGGTTCTTGAAGAGCGAAAGCCCTGTGAAAAGCAGCGTAGCGACCTCTGAAGATACCCATAACTAATCTCTAGAATGTTACGTGTGTTTGAGGAATTAAGATAACACAAAAAGTACCTTATAGAACGAAGTTGCTAATCAAATGGCATTAAAACAGTGAGATTATCGGGCCGGAGGGTTAGCTCAGTGGTTCCGGCGCCTGCCTTGCAAGCGCAAGGTCCTGAGTTCGATCCCCGGAAACCACATACAATGCTGGGCGTGCAGACTCACGCCCACCAGCCATCAAGACCACATACCTCAGTGCTGGGCGTGGTGGCTCACGCCTGTCATCCCAGCACTCGGGAGGCAGAGACAGGAGGATTGCTGAGTTCGAGGTTTGCCTGGGCTACATAGTGAGCTCAGGGCCAGCCTGAACTACAAAGCGAGACCCTGTCTCAAAAAAAAAAACACACACACACACAAAAAAACACAAACAAACAAACAAACAAACAAAAGTGAGATTATCCTGGTGAGGATCTTTAAAAGTGGGACGGAGGACAGATGAGTTTGTCTGGAGTGAAAGACTCGACTGCCCTTCCTCGATGTCACAGACGGAAGGAGACCCTGAGCCCAGAGGGAGGGCGGGGTCTAGAACTGGGGAAAGCAGCGCGCTCCCACGGAGCCCCCAGAGGCGTGCAGCCTCCTCGACACTTCGGTTTCTAGCTCTGTAGGATCTGGGTTAGGCTTCTGACCTCCGGGACTATACCACATGCTTTTGTTGCTTTAAGCCACGAAACGTGTGGTTACAACAGCGGCAGGATGTTACAGCTCCACAGTGTCTGGAGCTCTTGGGAAGGCTGGGGGAGGGGATCGCAGTCGAAGCAGTAAACTCTCATCTTAGGGCTCCTGCATTTAAGTAGATTCCTCTTAGTCCGTGTCGGGATCCTTAACCAAAGCCTAATTTTGGGTAAAGGAGACGCAGAGATGCCTGGAGAAAGAACTGAATTTGGGCTTTGGGTTTGAGTCCCTTACACAGACTCTGTGCAGTACTGGAGAGGCGGCAGCCTCTCTGAGCCTCAGTTTCCCCTTTTTGAGAAGGTAGCTCACAGATTTCTTATGAGGATTCATTAAGAGAGTGTAAACACTAACACTCAGGCAACTGAGGTACTTACAGAGTTCATGCGATCTGAATCATTTCAGGATTCATTTCTTCCATAAAACTTTCCCTGGTTTCTCTGCTTCCCCCTGTTGTCTTTCTCTGTTCTGCCTCCTCTCTTCTTTGACTACCACTTTTCTGTTCACTGTGATGCGCAACGTGCTGCTCAGAGGGTCTGGCCCTCACCAGATGTGTGGCCTCATAAGAGTCCCTGACCTGCTCCGGCCTCGGTTTCATTGTCATTAAAACAGGATCATCGCAGATCTGACATTCTGTGGCATTATAAAGGCGATCGTAGATAGGGTTACCCTATGCATCTATGAGACCTTGCAGACGTGGCTGTGTGTGGAGGTGCCTCCTCTTTGCTTAGTTTCTAACAGACCCGTGGGAAGACCCGATCTGCCCTCTGCATGTAGCCTTGCCCCAGCGGGGTAGCTGATGAATGCAGGTCTCCGCCGAGGTACAGAGTGAGCGTATCTGGGGTCTGCGCTCCTCAAGCGTCGTCTTGGGTGTTCTGCTCACTGGGACTGTGGCTTGGATAGCTCCGGGGAGATTGTCCTACCCCACAGTAGGACGGATGACAAGATGAGGTGGCTACGTAGGTTCTGTGACCATAGCCAGCCCTCCAGCAAGCCTGGGCCCATCTGATTCCACGCCACCTGACGCTTCAGAGCTCGGACTTGTGGAGCTGTTATTACTGGGAGCCAGGGCATAATTAGACGGGGTTGCCAGAAGAGACTCGGCCCTGTGTTGGACCTTCCAGCTAACCTCATTCCCATCAAATAACCATCTCCTTTGTTCAGGTAATAATATCATCTGGATTCCTCTGATTCATTCATCAGCATAATGCAGGGCAGTGGGTCTGATAAAGCTGGAAAGTGCAGAATGTGACGCATCCGTTTCCTGGGGAGTGTGTGCCTCTGGAGAAACTGCTACGCTCGTAAGTTCCTCAGGCAGAGCCCACCGTTGCTCCCCCCTCCTTTCTCAAGGGCTCAGGGCGTCTGAACCACCGGCTGGGGACGCGCTGCGGTTGCCGGGCCCCGGGGCCCAGAGGGCCTTGAGCGGGAGGCCGCCCGACTCCACTTCTTCCTTTTAGCCCCAGCACATGTTTTATACAGGAGGCATTTTTTTTTTTTAAAAGCAAAGAAAGTGAAGGCCAAAGTGTTAGGCCCTTGTTCAAGGTCATGTAGTGCGCTTGTGTCTGATATGAGCAATAAAACACCGAAAAAAACTTTAGGAAGCCACCATATTGGCGACTCTTTGTAAGTTTCAAGAGGACAAAGACACAGGCACCAGCGTGTGGTGCTTAACGGTGTTGGAAATGTGAATATTGACATGTGCACATTCAGGGGTCGGGGACCCACGTGGGGGTCCTAACTAACGTGAGCAGACAGAGGGAGTGGGCACTGGCTTTTCTTTTTCTGGCTCCCTCTTTTCTCGGAGTCTGGCTCCTCGTGGCCTAAGTTAAGGTTGGAGATACAGAATCTTCCTACGAGCATCTCACTGGAGCCTGTCCGTTGTCTCCCTTCTTGGGCCTCAGTTTACCCGTTTAGACAGGGGTCCCGAGTGCACGTCCCGCTCGGATGTTCGGTGGCGTGACGCTCTCCTGGACCGTGCCGGCCCCGCGGGCTTCTCCGGGCGCGCCCTTCCTGAGGGCCCCGTCTCTCCCCGGAGCCCGCTGCTTCACGCTGCGCCCGGTGGCAGCGCACGATGCCAAGCGCCCGCGGAGGTGCTGAGTGTCCTGGCTGCCTGCACTTCTAAGTTCAGTGTCTCATGCCAGGGCCCTGGCCCCGGCTGACTCGCAGCACCCCTCCCTGCGCACCTGCCGGGGCGGGGGCGCCTCTCACTCGCCAGCAGAGACACCGAGGCCGCCTCTGCTCTGGCACAGAGGGTCTCTGCTGTGCGTGGAGCACAGCTGCCTTGAGCCCACGGGCCAGGGATGCCAGCGCCACCCCCAAGTCTTCCAAGACGGGAGACCGCGTGGAGGCGCCTGGGTGAGGCCGGCAAGGTCAGCTCCTTGTGTCCAAGGGCAGGACTGACGGGGAGCAGGCTGCCTCTCCCGGCCCTTCCTGTTCGGCGCCTCCCCCGCTCCCACTGCTGACTTCGCGGGTCTCCCTCCGCAGCGGGTAGGAACACAGTGGACCCGTGTCCGTCCGGAGCAGCTTCTTCGTCCTCGGAAAGGTGCCCGTACCCCAGCGGGCCCCTCACTCGCCGCCGAGTGCCCGCCGGGCGGACAGCAGCCGGACCGCCGAGCCGCGCAGGCCAGAGGGGCGGGCAGAGGCGCTAGGAGCGCGGGGAGGCCCTCGGCCGGCCCAGGGCTGACTTGAAGGCTGAGGATTTGTGCGGTGGGGCATTCGGAGGGGACTCGGTGGAGGGGAACGCGGAGAGAGAGCCGGTGTCAGGTCTCGAAGCCAAAACTCTGCTTTGCGCCAGGAAGTCTGCTCCCAGGCTAGAAGGTTCTTGACGGCGATGGAGAGGTGGCCAGGAGGCTCCTGGGGGCAGCTGCTAGATCCTGGGGGCTTTGACACGACAGGTGAAGTCATTTGAGCTGCTGTCCAGGCAAAGAGGAACCTCTTAAGTGATTAAACAACGGGTTTGGATATGAGTGTT
>PVIC010043000.1:0-15587 GCA_004025085.1 Thryonomys swinderianus | reverse complement strand
TGTGGGAATGTGATGAGGGGAAGGAATAAATATGATACAGAAAGAAAATAAAAGAGCATGTATAAAGGGGGTGAGGAGGTGTGGGTGGGTAGGGATATGGGTAAAAATGAGAATTAACTTGTGTCATATACTGGTACAAATTCCCCAATGTTATACATGATTTTGAGATGTATATAAATTGTACCAATAAAGAATTCAACTTATAAAAAAAACCAATAAAAGCCACAATAAATGAGAAATGATCTGACTAGAAAATTTATAAAAGAGAAGTATAATGCTCAATATCTTTAGTCAGTGAGGGAAATGCAAATCAAAACTACAGTGAGGGGCCAGGGATTTAGCTTAGTGGTTCCAGCATCTGTCTTATAAGTGTAACATCCTGAGTTCAATTCCTGGTACACACACACACAAAAGTAACTACAGTGAGATTCCGTGTTATCCCAGTTATAATGATAGTTATAAAATTTTTAGCCGGGCGTGGTGGCTCACACCTGTAATCCCAGCACTTAAGAGGCAGAGACAGGAGGATTGCTGAGTTCGAGGCTTGCCTGGGCTCCATAGTGAGCTCAGGGCCAACCTGAACTGCAAAGCGAGAGAGACCCTGTCTCAAAAAGTTAAAAAAAAAAAAAAAATTTTTTTTAAGTTAAAATGCTGGTGAGGTTGTAGAGAAAAGGGAACCCTTGTACACTTTTGGTAGAAATGTAAATTAGCCACGTGGAAAACAGTAAGGAGAAACCTCAAAACACTAAAAGTAGAACTGTACCATTGTTAGCTATATATTTGAAGGAAATGAAATGAGAATGTAAGAGAGATACCTTCATACCCATATTTTTTTTTTTTTTGAGACAGGGTCTCGCCTTGTAGTTCAGGCTGGCCCTCAGCTCACTATGTAGCCCAGGCAAGCCTCAAACTCAGCAATCCTCCTGTCTCTGCCTCCCGGGTGGTGGGATGACAGGCGTGAGCCACCACACCAGGCACTGTGGTATGTGGTGCTGATTGCTGGTTGATTGTTGGTGGGCGTGACTCACCACGCCCAGCATTCTATGTGGTCACTGGAATCGAACTCAGGACCTTGTGTTTGTGAGGCAGGTGCCAGAACCACTGAGCTAAATCTCTGGCCCATACCCATATTATTGTAGCACTGTTCATAATAGGTATGATACAGAATTGGCCTATCAATAGATGAATGGATAGAAAAATGTTGTACATATACACAATGAAGTAACATTTAGCTATAAGAAAAGTCCTCTCGTGCAGAAAAATGGATGGAACTGGGAGACATTGTGTTAAGTGAAATAAGCCAGACTCAGGAAGACAAGTGTTCGGGATGTTTTGCTTTTGGACTTTGGTTTTGTGTTTGTTTTTGTGCTGAGGATCAAACCCAAACCCTTGAACAGAGGAAGCAAACACTTTACCACTGAGCCACATTCCAGCCCCAGACTCCGACAGACAAGGATCATGTTTTCTGTCTTACGTCTTAAGGCTTACTGTCTTAAGGCTAAACAAAAGCAACAAAGATGTCCTGAGAGTAGACAAAGGACGATTAGGATCTGCAAAAGTGGGAAGAGGAAACGGGCAAGTGTAGGAGGAGGGAAGACAGTCAAAGCTTGATATGTGCATGTATGGAAATGCAGCAGTGAAACCCATTAATTTGTACAATTAATATGAATTCATACTTATAATAATAAAGCAGATGAAACATTTGGGAAAATCCTAGGATTATTAGACATTTTCACTTTGATTCTTTCAAGCGGGACTAAAAATGGAAGTCTGTAAATAGACATCCAATTGTAAAAAATAAAATTGCAGCATTAATATCCGCTTGAGTTTCTAGCATGCTGGCCTACCCAACAGATTCTAGAATTACCAGCCCCCACATATAAGTGAGTCAATTCCTTAAAATAAATCTCTATATATGTATGTATAAGTGTATATATATCTTATTTCTCAAGAGAACCCTGAGAGATATAGCATCTTTTTTTTTTTCTCTAACAGAGGTGAGGCCATCATATGAGAATAAAGCAGAAGAAAATGGAACATGAGAGGGGGCATATGGTTTGAAATATTCTTCAGGCAAAAAATAAACTGACAAAGGAAACAATCAGATTTTTAGCCAGTGTAGAAGTCTCAGCAGTTTGGGAACAGCATTCCCTTTTATCCCTGTCTGGAAAGCTTCTGTTGTTATAAGGCTTAAACTTTGTGTCCTAATGTGACTTGAGAACTCTGCTTTGCCCTTCCCAGGAAGGACTATCTATACCTTTATTCATGCCCTCAGTGAACTCTATTATGTCTCATTCTCCAAAATGTAAGATGAATAACCAAACACATCAATTGTATCAAATATCTATTACCTACCAGGCTCTATTGTAAGCATTTTATATACATTGATTCATTGAATCCTCATAATCACCCTATAAAGTAGATATTATTGTCTTCGTTTTCAAAAGATAAAGTCGGGATTTCAGGCAGTCTAACCCCAAAACTTGACATTTGACCCACTAATGAGGATTGTTGTGCATTCATGTACTTTCCCTATGAATATTTTCTGATTGCCTACTCATAGTGCCTTGTCTTAGAGACGGGCTAGAGTAGGGAGGAGAATTACTGCTGCTATGGAGCTTACACTTCTAGTCAGAACAAATAGATAGTAAACAAATATGTGTTTATAGGAGATGGTAATTGGTACTGTGGGAAAAAATAATTTAGGGCAAAGAGGATAAAAATGTTAAGAGTGGGGCCGGAGGGTTAGCTCAGTGGTTCCGGCGCCTGCCTCGCAAGCGCAAGGTCCTGAGTTTGATCCCCAGTAACCACATACAATGCTGGGTGTGGTGACTCATGCCCACCAGCAATCAATACCACATACCACAGTGCCGGGCATGGTGGCTCACGCCTGTCATCCCAGCACTCGGGAGGCAGAGGCAGGAGGATTGCTGAGTTCGAGGCTTGCCTGGGCTCCATAGTGAGCTGAGGGCCGAGGGCCAGCCTGAACTACAAAGCGAGACCCTGTCTCAAAAAAAAAAAAAAAAATGTTAAGAGTATTGCCAATGTGTAGTGGGAGGCTAGGGAAGAACCCAGCAACAAGGTGTTATTTGAGCAAGGACTTGAAATGAGGAAGTAAGCCTTCTGGACATGTGGAAGAAAGAATTCACTGCTCTGCTGTTCAATTAGTAGTGTAAGCCGCTAGTTTGCCCCCAGTGCTCAGATCCCCCTTTCTTTACTAATAGAACCTCTAAATTTTATTGGGTACATAATGACTAAATATAAAGATTAGATTTGATAGCTTCAGTTACAGCTAGGTATGGCCACGTGATTAACGATGTGGGAAGTCACCAGACTGCCCTTAGCACAAAGGGTATGCCTTCTCTTCTCTTTTCCCATCCTCTTAGTCAGGGTGGACCAAGCAGACATAGCAGTGAATTCTGGGACCTTGAAGATAAGGACCGCTTCCTTGGAGAAGGCAGAACAACTAAAACACTGCCAAGTTCACACTGGAGCACTTGAACAGTTACGTGAGAGACAAAAATAAACTTCTATCATGTTTAAGCCATTGCATTTTGAGTCTTTATTACAGCATATATGTGACTAGCAGAATCTTAGTGCTTGAGATACCCTGCCCTTTTATATTCACTGCTTATCCCCTGGGGCTAGGAATACGATGTTTTGCACTTCTGTGATTCTGTTACATTTTATGGTGCAATTGACCATGAAAATGATCTGAGTGAACCTGACATAAGCCATTTAAAAGCAGGAGTGTTCCTTGGCTGGCGGCAGAAGAGCACATAAGAATAGTTGGAAGCACAAGAAGGGTCTGAGGCATGTTTTCTGGCTTGGAGGAAGAGACATGGTGCAAGGAAGGCAGATGACCTCTGGACATATGAGCTGCTCATGGCAGATAGCCAAGAAAGGAAAAGGGGCTCAGTCTTACAGCTGAGATGCCCCTCCCAGCAAGAATGAGCTCGGAAGTGGATGTATTTACTCTCAGAGCTTCCAGATGAGAATTCGGCACAGTTAGCAAATACTCTGTTCATATGCACAGCAAAGAACCCAACAAAATCATGCTGGCCGGCTGTCTGATCTGCAGGACTGCGATAATACTGCTGTTGTTAAGCTGCTTAGTCTGTACTAATGTGCTACAGCCACAGAAACCTGGTGTATTAGTTAAGCTTCTCCAGAGGAAAAGCCATGGGCTCAGAAGCCACACAGTCTGCCGACTGCATGCCTGAGAACCTGGAACGCCAGTGTATAATTCAGGTCAAAGCCATCAAGGGATCCAGTGCCTGTGGGCAGGAGAAGATGGATGTCTATGCTCAAAAAGATAACAGATTCGTCCTCCTGCCTTTTCTATTCAGATGGCACAGTGATGAAAAGAGCAGCTTTCTTATAAGAGGAGACATAGTATCCTGGTTTTGGACACTTAAGTTTTAAAGTTTGAGCCTGGCATCATGGCACTTCCCTGTAATTCCATTTGGTTGAGGCCAGCCTGGGTTACATGGTGAGTTCAAGGCCAGCCTGAGCTATGTAGCAAGTGACTATCAAAAACATTTTTTTTAAATTTCAGATAATTTTCAGCTGTCTAAGGGATAGTATAAATAGACACTTCAATATACAAATCTGTATTTCATAGTAAATGTAGGGTTGAATTTCATTTTTCTTCCCTCTTGCTTTCCTTCCCTTCCTTCTTTCCACCATTTAGCTGAATTTTAAACAATCAACCATTCCTGAATACCCAGCCCCCATTTACATCTGGAGCTCTTGGAAGTCAAAATTTTTCTTACCATATTCGGGCTTCCTTTTGGGAGGCGGGTGGGGTGATGCTTATGGTGGGGGAGTGAGGGGAGGGAGTCCCCAGGGCAAACCTCACAGGCTCTGGTACTAGTTTAGCCAGCGAATAGACAGTCACGCGGATGACCCCTCAGATCCTGTCGCTCTTCTCTGCCAGCCTCTGCGCGCTGGGCTGGCGGCGTCGGCCCCACCCCCACCGGTGTCGCCGAGGCTCCAAGCCCAGGCTGCGGACCTCAAGGTCCCTTAACGGTTCTAACAGCTGGGAGCGTCGTCCCTGCCCCCTGAAAGGCGTCCTCCGCTTTCCTTTTTCAGCTCACACCTTTGCCCCTTCTTCCTCTGGGTTCCATCGCCTCCCGACCACCTGCACCCACTCCTTGGCTTTCTGTCCTAGCTTCTCTGCCTGTGGGTGCGGGCACAGGGGCTTTGCTGCCTGAAGTGAAAATTCGTTCCACCCCTTCAGGTCATCGGCACCCTCCGCTCAAAATTTTCTCGGCATCTGGGGTTCCCTGGGTGAGCCCTTGTCCTTGTCCGCACATCGCATCTGCTTTCCTCCTTGAGGGGTCACTTGGGTGGCAGGCTATCTGTGCGGGGGGGGTGGGCTATGACTGGGGGGGCCGTGCCCTGGGCCTTGACACTAAGTGCACCCCCTCCTCAGGAGCTGCACATGGAACATCGTCAGCCCAGCCGAGCCTCTGCCCTTCCTCTGCCTCCCATCCCCCTGGGGCCAGGTGAGGGGTGTGGGCGGTGGAAGGACGTCCTGCGCAGGGAGGGCTCCCGCCTCTGACCTGGCCGGCAGGGAAGGCTGGAGGGGCTCCGCAGAGGCGCACTACTGGTCTGGTTCTGCAGACCCAAACTTTTTTCTGCTCCCAGGTCCTTTCCCTTTTTCCTCAACCCCACAGACTCTGCCTAGGGCCTGAGGACCCTTTTCCTCCTCCTTTCCTGGTCTGGGCCATGCAGGTGAAACCCAGAAGCAGAAAGCCTGGAACTGGCAGTTGCAGCCTAGCCTGTGGGCAATATCACTTCGACAGCAGCTGAATGTCCAGCTCCTCTTGCAAGACAAGGGTTTGTCTCTTGAGGCAGTATCATCAGATACCCTTGAGTCTTGGCACTCTATACAGAGCCTGGATCTCACAGGACAGCAGGTGAAACAGAGGCAATTCCTGATGACAGCGACTGACTCAGAGCAGCCCATGGTGCTGGAACTACTGCTAGCTGAGCTCCAAACCCTGTTCTCAGCTGTGCTGCAGGACCAGAGCCCCGCAGCCTGGCGCTACCTGCATGCAGTACTGGGTCTCCTGTCTCCATATCGTGAGTTGCTAGTTGGTCACCTTGATTTGCTGCCCTTGCTGGAGCAGCTGTACTACTGGGCACCCTGGGTCCAATCCCAGCTCCAGCTGGACCTGCTAGGTGCCATAGACCAGGCTTTTCCCCCAGACCACTCTGTTATGCAGCACTTCCCATATTGACTGCCATCCCCGTAAGAAGAGGTTCCAACGAGAGCCTTCACGCCCAGCCTGCCCTTTTGTCCAGGCCCGGTGGGGTGGGCAACAAGTAAAGGAGGAACTAGCCACGTGGCTGCGACCACTGACACTGCGTGAGCTCCAGCACTGCCTGGGCATTGTCGGTGCTGAGGTGGCCCTAGAAGAGGCACAATGGTTGAATAGTCTTAGTCTCCTGCCTTTGGCATTGGCTACAGACATCCCTGTGCAGTATAAAAGCATTGACACTGCCAGCGTAGAAGAGGAGCACATCAGAAGCAAAGAAACTAAGTAAGTGGGTTATCTGTCTGGGACTTGGAGGAGAAAAGGGAAGTCAGTTTAGGGTTTCTCTAAGGGCCACTTGTTGCCTACAGTCAGTTTACTATTGATCTTCAGGATTATCCTGACCCCAAGCTGAGCTGGTATGAGGCCACTCCTTCCTTTTCATCTGCACAATAAACCAAGTGTCTCAGTGTTAACCCCTACAAGGAAAAGCAGAAGTTGAAGTCAAAAGTCAGCTACCAGAAAACCAAAGCTTCAAATAAACCCCTCTCCTTTCCACAGTTCCCAGGCTCCTTTGTTAGGTGGTGGCAAAAGCCTACTGAGTTCTTTTCCTTATTCATTCATTCATTCTTAGTCACTGAAGTTCACCTCCAGGCCTGACTTATGCTGGGTCCTATGTTCTTGTTATTGGATCTTTAAGATACTGCTAGGGAGCACTTGCCTCCACTGGTCTGTGTAAGAGAGGCAAAGTACCATAGGCAGCGTGACTAGAGGGGATTTCACCCTCCCCCTTTCGAGATTTTCATGCTGCCTTCCCAGTGTGCACTTTCTGTCCCCTGGACTAAGGACTTCCCCTAAATTCTGGCTGGCTGAGCTCTTTGGGATTCAGAATCCTTACAGAGACTTCCTCTTTTGAAAGTACTTTAGCTTTACTCTTTGAAGTTCTACCTGTCCTTTGGCTTGATTTTTAGGTGTCTTGTAGGTTGTCTAGGAAACATTCACTGTCTAGGCAAAAGGTTAGTCTCACCTGTAATCAAACTTGGCTTCTTCAGTTTTTGCTCTAAGTTTATTCCTGAGTCAAGTTTTTCCTGAAGTCTCAAAACTCGAATGAGGGATTGGTAGGCAGACTCCTGGAAGGTAGCCAGGGCCAACAACTTATGCCTTATTCTTTTTCAGAGTTGCCCTGTGCCCTGAGTACGTGTCCCTTCCCCTAACTGAAATGGCAGTGGGCCAAGATGTTGGGAATGGTTCGATTTCTCCTCCCTCTCTTTGAACCTGGCAGTAAACCTCTGAAGTGTAGCTAATAAAGCTTAATTTACATTGTTTTCCAGGGCTGGCTATACAGAGTCACTGAATAAGACCTGCTAGATGCTAGGGATACAAGAAAAGGCAGATTCAATTCATTCCCATGGAGGCTTACAGTTTAGTTAAAAGACAGATATGGTACCTTAATACAAGTAAAATATAATTGCAAATTATAATAAATATTGTAAAAAAGGGAGATTTTTAAACACTTAAAACGGTCCTTGAAAAATAGATACCTAATAAATATTTGTAGACTAAATTAACAGGCCAGATTTTGCAAAAAATGTAGCTCAGTGTTAGTCTTCCCACTACATTTTTATTTGTTTTGGAAAAGATAGTTATTTTCCATAACATTTGTAAATATGTTAAAATGCTCTGTATTTATTATATTTGTTTGTTTGTTTTGTTGTTTTTGTGCTGGGGATGGAACCCAAGGTCTCAAGCATGCTAAATATATAGTCTACCTTGAACTGTTCCCCTAGTCCTATTGGTATTTTTAAGTAAGTTAAAAAGAAATATTTCAAAATTTTGTTTTAATGTCAAAAGAAATTAACAGGCTAAGGTCAGAGAAAATTTAAAATATAGCATAGAGATCATATAAGATTTCTGGAGCACAGATACCTTTTCCGAGGAAAGAAAACACCTCTTCCTCTCACACTGGGAAACACAGATAAGTACGTGGCAAGGCAGCTAAAGTTGAGTTAGCTCGTGGCTGACAGCTGCAGTTTTCTCTAGGCAAGGAAGGAAGCAAAAAAGGATGGGCTTGGCAGAGCTAAGCATGGGGTTAATGTACAAAGCTTGAGGGACCTGAAAGAGGTGGCTGCTTGAGAACTTGTGCTAAGATATCAAGACAAAATTGGCCTATAATAGGATTTATTTTATTTAAGATGCCCTGATCCAATGTCACAGTCATAAACCATACTTTTAATTTTTTTTTTTTTTTGAGACAGGGTCTTGCTTTTGTAGTTCAGGCTGGCACTGAGCTCACTATGTAGCCCAGGCAGGCCTTGAACTCAGCAATCCTCCTGTCTCTGCCTCCCGAGCGCTGGGATTACAGGCATGAGCCACCACGCCCGGCACTGTGGTATGTGGTATTGATTGCTGGTGGGCGTGAGTCTCCACGCCCAGCATTGTATGTGGTTTCTGGGGATCGAACTCAGGACCTTGCGCTTGCGAGGCAGGCGCCAGAACCACTGAGCTAACCCTCCGGCCCGATACTTTTGATATGATCTCTAGAATATGATTGCATTGTAATGCCTGGAGTAACTTACTCTATTGATCAAAGTTTGGGTCAACTAATGATATTAGTATACTTTAAGGCTAAGTAAAATCATTCCTAGGTTCTATTTTGTGCTAAGAGATCACCCCAACCAAAATTAATAGTAAGTTCTGAGATGATTAATTTTCTCAGTGATTTTGTTGACTAAATGGTAAAAAACAAAGTGAGACCAATGCCATAGAAGGGTGAGAAGAAGAGACCAATATGACAGAAGGGTAAGAAGATGAGAAAGCTTCAGAGGATTGAAGGACACACCACCAAATCATGGTTGAAAATGAAAAGATTGTGAAGCTAGAGTTTAAATGTTGGTGATGATGATGGGGAAAAGCAAGAATTATGACAGAATCGAGAGCAACTGTAATAGGATGGAAATCATGCAGGGTCGTGAACCAGATACAATGAAAGCAAAGATCAGATCTAGAAGGTTAGAAAAGTTAACAGAGAGGAGAAATCCAGGCAGTGAATTTACAGGATGATGAGTTGAAAAAAAAATTCTCTCATTTCCATAGTATTTTGTAATACTGACTTTACAAAAATCATAATCAACCCACAATGATTATTCATTTGTCATAAAGGGAAAGGTTGTTTGCACACGTGTGAATATAGTTGCCTATGTTGCAGGACAAATACAGTTTTCTCAGTAGGTGACATCTTCAAGTCTAGGTAGTAGGAAGGTCCTGATAACGTTATATCACATGTTCTCAGACACTTGATCTGGCTCCTTTCACAGGCAAGCAATGGCAAGGACTAATTCTAGATACCTGACCTCTTTCTCTTCCTTTTCTCTTTTGATCTTTTGTATACAGGTCTCAGTTTGACTATGAAGTTCCTAAGGAGAAACCCCTCCCAAAGAGAAGTGGTAGCTTTTCATCTGAGATTTTCTTCTCAGGTAGCCAGACACTGACCACTCTGAATACAGAGAAATACCTGAAGAAAATACATTTCCTCTATCTCAATGTGGCTCCCAGTCGGTACTTTAGGTAAGAGCCCATGTCCAGACTTCTATGTTTTCCATTCCTGGACTTCTCCCCATGCAGTCTTTTCCCTTTTCTCCCTTCCCATGTCTGTTCCTCTTCCCTCTTCTTTCTCAATATACTTTTCCTCTATGTCTAGTTTCCCTCCTTCATTTCTTTCAGCCTCCTCTTCTCCACAATTTACTTCCATTTGCCTATTCTTTTCTCTCATCACCTTTTGTCTTGGTTACTGTTTTCTCAGCTTTTGCTCTTTCCAATTTTTTCTATTCTAGAATGAGAGAAACATTTGATCAGTCTCAGAAGCAAATTTAATGATAATCTCTTTCAACTTCAGTGCAAAAAATCAAATGTTTAAATCTTTACAGTATCTGGGAAGCTTTGTTTTCCAAAGGCATCCTGTTCCTTAAACTGAGTCAAAATCTGCTTTCTTTTAACTTTTACCTCCTGGTCCTAATTTTATCTCTGGGGCAATAAAAGCATGTCTCCTGCTGCCATATGACTTGAGGCATAACTTTCTCCCATTAGATCCAAATCTTTCTTACTTTATTATTTTTATTTATTTATTTTTTGAGACAGGGTCTTGCTTTGCAGTTCAGGCTGGCCCTGAGCTCACTATATAGTCCAGACAAGCCTCGAACTCAGCAATCCTCCTGTCTCTGCCTCCCGAATGCTGGGATTACAAGCGTGAGCCACCACGCCCTGCAAAATCTTTCTTACTTTAAAAAATATTTAAATTTTAAAATGTTTTACCTATGTATCTGTTTGATGGCATGAGGATTCAACCATGGTAGGGAACTGTGCTACCACTGAGAAACACTTTTTTCCTCACTTCAGCATTTCTGAAATGATGCATCTTACAAATTGATGCATTAGCACATTGGATGAATGTTTTTCATCCTTGTGTTTTATAAAATAATGCTGTAGCATTATTGATGTTGTCTTAAACTTCAAGGGATGTGTGATATCTGGGTCTGGAGATTGAACTTCTTGGAACAGGATAGTGCCATTTTGTTTTTCCTCATCTACAGCTTTGATTTCTTTTTAATACTATTTATTCAATCATTTCTGTTTGAAAATCATTCTGTTCTTTTTTTGTTTTCCTATTTTCTTCTGCCTTGCTGCCTTTTTAATCTCTTTCAGCTTTTTCTTGTCTCTCCCTGAAATCTGCACAAATTCCTTAATTTTCTACTTTTTTCTTTAAGACCCTACAGCCTGGTGGTGGTGCCCCCCAAAATGGTGAACCCTGAGCACTACATCTTCTCTCCCTTTGGGATCCTGCATGTGCATCCCTTGGAGGGCAGTGAGACTATGACACTGGGTGCCTGGCACCACCAGTCTGTTCTCTGGCAGCAGCTCCAGTTCATTCCATTCTTTAAGTATTGCCTTGTACGCAAGGCCTTTACCTGGTAAGTGATGATGGAGATGGACTCTGGGGGATAATGGATGATGTAACAGCATATTGTCACAGGTCTCTCTTGTAGTTGGAAGAAGAATGCAAAGTGGCAGGGGCTGTGTCGGCTCCGAACTTTCCTCGGAAATCATCTTCTCTTGGCTGTGCCCCACTTTGGAGCTGGGCTTCTCCATATTAACAGGTAAGGTTTTAATACAACTTTGATGGATTATTAAAATCATTTTCATAAATGGTAGTATATCCCTGTAGAAAACTCCAAAGCAAAAAAGCACAAAGAAAAAAATCTAACCCACCACCCCTAAATAACCATTATGACATTTTTCATTACATATCCTTTTAGTTTGTTTTCTTATTACATATAGAAGTGTGATCAAATATTACATAATCAGTTTTTTTCTCTGAATCATATACTTAGAACATATCCCCTGTAATTACATGTCCTTGTACATAATCTTGACTCAAGTATGACACAATTATTTAGTACCATGTCAGGGGGAGCATAACTCAGGAGTTTGAATTGAAAGTCATCTCTTTGTTCTTCTTGTGCTGTTTTGTACTCTTTTGGGAAAGAAGGTGAGGAAGGAAGGTTGCCTACTTTCAGTACTTCCTTGCCTTCCCTTTATGATGCTTCAGTTGTT
Organism: Thryonomys swinderianus; assembly: GCA_004025085.1. Lineage (NCBI taxonomy): Eukaryota > Metazoa > Chordata > Mammalia > Rodentia > Thryonomyidae > Thryonomys > Thryonomys swinderianus. The sequence continues at coordinate 3,717 of PVIC010043000.1, read as the reverse complement.
CCCAGGTAGGTTCTATGATAGGAGTTACAAATGCAAATGTTTGTGGGGCCTAAGCAGGGGATATGCAGTAATTAGACATAAGGAATTTGGTGGTCAGATTTATGACATTAGGGATAAAAGGGAACTCCAATGTAAACATTATATCCAAATAGGGCAGTTATGTCCCAGTTACAACTCATTGTTGCCATTTGGAAATATATGTCAAGTGTGATCAGCCAGTTTATTTTTCAGGATTTCCTGGAAGTCCATATTATGTGATAAAATTCTTAATTTTAACTGTCTGACTCAGATTTTGATTAAAACAGTGTGCTGACTAACTCTTAGTGATACTCCCAGGAAAACTTCTCAATCTGAATTTGAGCCAGTGGGTGTAAGTTTGCAACCTCTCCAGGTAGATTCCATTCTCCAGTCTCACCTAGTCATCGTGGTGAAATTACAAGCATAAGAGCTCGGGAGAGTAGACAGGTCTGAATTTAGATCCTGCACACTAGCATGAAATTTACTCTCCGAGCCTGAATTTCCTGATCTGAAAGCTGGGGTAAAGATTCCTGCTAGAACAACTGTGGTGAAAATTAAATGAGGTTGTAGATACGTAGTACCAGTAGGCAGTGAATAAATGACACCCATTATGATCATCCTGTCTGCTCATCAGGCTCTTTAATATTTTTAAAGAATATTTAGAGATATGGAGTTCCTTGGGGAGTGGGTGAAGTGGAAAACAAGGGTTAGCTTTCTCAGAGATGATTAGAAAAGTTACACTTTTATCATTTTAATCCTAAAACTTGTTTGTCTACTTATACATTTAGGAACTTCAGGCTCCTTTATTCCAAGGAAGAAGCCTTAATTAAGTTGGGCTGTTGATACTATTTGATACTCTCTCCTGGCAAAGAAGTTACTAGGTGTGCCATGCTAGTCAGCTTTGCATTGCTGTGACAAATATCTGAGAGAAATGAAAAGAAAAGGATTTATTTTGGTTCATGTTCCAGAGGGTTCAGTCCATGGTTACTTAGTTGTGTTGCTCTGGGTTGGTGGCAAGGCAATACTTTATGGTGGGGAGCACATGCTGCAGCCAAGCTGCTCATACTGTAGTAGTGGGGGAAGGATATGCTCTTCAGTAACCTCCAATACTCTGCTTCCTCCAACTGGCCCACCCTCCTAAAGTTTCCACCATCACTCAGTGGTTCATTAAGTTATTAACCACAGATGTATGAATTCCTTCATAAGAGCCCTGATGATCCAATCATCTCCCAAGGGCTCCAGTTCTGAGCACTGCTGTCCTGGGGACCAAGCCTTCAATACATTAGCTTTCACTGCACCTTTACACTAGAGGTAAACACTAGGACATACAATGAGTCTTTTCCCAATAGCTCCCAGGCAGTAAATTGCTGGGTTTTAACTTCTCCAAAGAGCATTCAAGAGAAAGCTGTCACTGTAGGTCACTGGGGATATTACAGTTTTCAAACACATTTGCTCTGCCTGGGGCAAGTGGGTTGGGAAGAGGTCAAAGGCATCCAAGGAAGGAGGGCTGGGATGACAGCTCTAACTAGTTTATTCCTTGATTTCAGGCTTCTGCAGGAGCTACACTCTGTACCCTGGCTACCCCAGGAGCCGGATCAGTGCTATGAACTACTGGATCTGAAGAAGGCTCTAGCCAAAGCAAACAGCAAAGCTCTACAGTTATTCCATCGCTGTTTGAACCTCTGTACCTCCATTCTTCGATTGGTAAGAGGCTCCAGTTTACTGTGAATCTTTTCTCCAAGCCGAGCTCCTCAGAGCTGCATCTTCCTCTAAGTTAAGTTTCTCCCTATGTGACCTGAACCCTGCAACTGGATCACACTTACTGTCCTGCGTAGCAACAGCAGGCCCTGTTCTGGAATAGATGGATTACTGAAATGAACAGAGACTAGGACTCAAACTTTCCCTAAGGGTTGGCCCTAGTGTAAGAGCAAAGAGAAGGAAATTAACAGTTTATTTTGTTGTTTGTTCTAACAGTAGGGAATTAGGGATATTAGGAATTTAAGAAATGGAATCTTGCTTTTCTTTTTTTTTTTATTTTCTTTCTTTTTTTTTTTTTTTGAGACAGGGTCTCGCTTTGTAGTTCAGCCTGGCCCTGAGCTCACTATGTAGCCCAGGCAAGCCTCGAACTCAGCAATCCTCCTGTCTCTGCCTCCCGAGTGCTGGGATTACAGGTGTGAGCCACCATGCCCGGCAAGAATCTTGCTTTTCTTGCTGTTGAGATTATTGTTGAACCTATCTTGAACCTTTGACAAGTTACTATGGGTCACAGATGCATGCAACAGTGAAATCCTTTCTAACTGGGCCTACTTTGTATTAAGGTGTGTCCCCTTGTGTAGGGGCCTGGGAGGTCCTATTGTATACTTGCCTCTCACCCATGACTTATTTATCATGGCTTATTGGCAGCTATCTAAACTAATGTTAGGAGCCAGGACCTTTGGAAAGTGACAGGACCCATGGATCAGGCTGTTATAAAGGGGACAGTCTGGCACCATTTTGCCACTTTGTTCTACCTTTCACCACATAGGAACACCGTATTTTCTTATCTGAAAGTTGGAGCAAGAAAGCTTTTACCAGACCTTGGAGTTCTCAGCCTCCAGAATTACAAGAAAATAAATTGCTGTCCTTTGTAAACTATGCAGCCTCAGGTGTGCCATAAAAGCAGCACAATGGACTAAGGCAACAGGCAGCTATCTACTATTGTTTGTGATTAATATCTTAAGTAGGGGATAGCCTTGTGGGACTGAGCCTTCAGCTGGGGGATCTGAAGTTATCTCTAGGTCAGTAGCATCAGAATTAAGTTAAATTATGGGCCATAAAGTTAGTGTTTACAGAAGAACTGCTACGTATGTGGGAAAACCCTCACACATCTGGTGTCAGAAGTACTGAGTGATGTAAGGACAGAAAAGAACACTTTTCCCTGCCTCTTCAGGATTTCTTTATACATGCTAAATATGCATCAAGTATGTGTAATGTAGACATCTCTTCCAACTATACAGCTTACTTTTTCACTGTTTAATGGTATCTTTGGGTAGGCAAAAACTTTTGTTTTGTTTTTTCTGAAACAGGATCTATGTGGTTCAAACTGACCTACCTTAAACTCAGTATGTAGATCAAACTGGCCTTGAACTCATGGTGATCTTCCTGCTTCAGTCTCCTGGATTTTCGTTTCCTTAAAGTTCATTTTATCAATCTGTTTTTCATTAGTCCCTTTTTAATTCCACCATTATTGAGTATTTTGAGTGGTAATTTAAAACATCTTTGCCTACCCCAAGGTTATGTAGAGATCTTCTTTTTTTCTTAGAAATTCTTTAGGTCTATGATCTATCAAATTGATTTCTGTCTTTGTTATGAGGTAAAAATCAAGGTTTATTTTCCCTCCTCTTAAGATTATCTCCCCCCCCTTAAGAGTAGCAGTATCTTTAAAAAAAATATGATTTTATTTGTGTGTCTACGTCTGGGTTCTCTATTTTGTCCATTAGTCAGTGTCACAGTGTCAATTATTTTTTTAATTGAATTCTTTATTGGTACAATTTATATACATCTCAAAATTACATATAACATTGGGAAATTTGTACCAGTATATGCCACAAGTTAATTCTCATTTTTACCCATATCCCTACCCACTCCCCCCTCCTCCCCCCTTATACATGCTCTTTTATTTTCTTTCTGTATCATATTTATTCCTTCCCCTCATCACAT
>PVIC010042999.1:0-15596 GCA_004025085.1 Thryonomys swinderianus | reverse complement strand
CATAAATGAATCAATCTTGTCATTCTTTATGGCAGAGTAATACTCCATTTTTTTTTTTTTAAAACCACATCTTCTTTATCCAGTCTCCAGTTGATGGGCATTTGGGTTGTTTGTAAGATTGGGCTGTCACAAACTGAGCTGCTATGAACAAGGGTGTGCACCTGTCTTTCCAATGTGCTTTTTAAAATTCCTTTGGGAATATTCCTAGCAGGAGGATAGCAGGGTCAAATGCGACCTCTAGTCCTCGTTTTCTGAGGAATCTCCACACAGATCTCCACAATGGTTGCACAAGTCTGCAATCCCACCAACAGTGGAGAAGGGTTCCTTTCTCCCCACAGCCTCACCAGCATTTATTGTTGGTTGATTTTGTGATAGCAGCCATTCTTTGTGGAATGAGATGGAATCTCAGTGTTGTTTTCATTTGCATCTCTCGAATGACCAGTGATGTTGAATATTTCTTCATATGCTTCTTGGCTGCTTTGACTTCTGCCTCTGAGAAGTGTCTGTTCATTTCAGATGCCCATTTTTGAATTGGGTCTTTAAACTTGGGGAGACTGATTTGTTTAAGTTCCTTGTAGATAATAGCCCTTTGTCTGACAAACAGCTAGTAAAGACTTTTTCCCATGTTGTTTGTTGTCTTTTAGCAGTGCCAGTGATTTCTTTTGCTGCGCAGAAGCTTTTTAGTAGGATGAGATCCCATTTGTTGATTCTTTCTGCTAGTTCTTGTGCTACAGAGGTTTTATTCATGAAGTCTTTGCCTAAGCCATTGTGAATTTAGTTTTGTGTATGGTGAAAGAGATAGGTCTAGCTTTAGTTTTTGGCAGGTTAAAGCCCAGTTTTTCCAGCACCATTTGTTAAAGAGGCTAGGACAGATCATTCTTAAAGATAAATTTATTATGCAGTCAGCTCCAGATACCAGGAAAAACTTACAAAAGATGAGTTTTGGCCCAGAGACTTTAGTGAGAATTGCCTCTTCAATGTTTTATAATAGAGCACAGGAGGAGGCCAAGGAGAGGAAACAGAAGAATTGAGAGAAGGCAGCAGCCTTAGAAGAAGCTCTTAGAGACTTAGTGCCTGATTCTCAGGACTCTGAGAAGAGTTCTAGGACCAAGCCCATTTGCTACCACTGTCAAAAGCCAGGCAGGAGTTTTAGGAAGGATTGCAACAAGAAGCCCCTTAGACCAGGCCCTATTTGCAATGGTGATCACTGGAGATAGACTGTTCTCTGAGGCAAAGGCCTCAGAGGTCAGACCCATCCTACCAGTTGACCCAGTAAGTCTGAAGGGGCCAGGAGCACTCTCTCATTTCCCTCTGGCCAAACTGTCATCTCTATGGAAAAGTCCTGGGTAACCATGACTATAGAAGGAAAAGAAATGAGCTTATTCCTGGACACGCTAGTGTCTCTTGGTCCTTCTCTTTAACCCTGGCCTTCCTTCCAGCTGTCATACATCAATGAGAGGAGTCACTGGAGAGGAGGTAACTCAACTATTTCTCACAACCCTTAGGCTATAACTAGGATGGCTTTTTCTTCACTCCTTCCTTTTTAGTTATGCCTGAAAGTCCAGTTCTTCTTCTTGGGAGAGATAGCTTATCCTGTTTAAATACTGTAATATATGCACCCATGTCAAGTATACTGTCTTCTTGTAGAAACAGAGGTAAATCACGAAGTAGGGCAACTGAAGGTAGGACAGGCAGAGCAATAAAAGCTACTCTGGTGAAAATGCATCTCCAAGGTCTATTTTTTTCTCACCAGAGAAAATATCCTCTAAGGCCTAAAGTAAGGAGAGGATTGTTGCCTATGATTGGCAATTTAAGAACAGAAGTTTTGCTTAAAGTTTGTAACAGCCCATGTAACACTTCTAACTTGGGGGTTCAAAAACCCAAAGGAGAATGGAGGTTGGTACAGGACCTTAGGTTAATAAATAAGGTTGTAGTAGCATTATATCCCACGGTACCTAACCCATACAACTTTTCTCTCTCAGATCCTAGAAGATGCTAGTTTGTTCTCAGTGTTGGTTTTAGAAGATGCTTTCTTTTGTATTCCTTTACATTCAGATTCCTAGCTTCTTTTTGGCTTTGAAAACTCTCATGACTAGGTCTCTTGGCTGACATGGACTGTGCTTCCACAGGATTCAGAGACAGTCCTCATTTCTTTGAGCAAGGGCTTTCCCAAACTTGGCATATTTTGAGTGTTCCCAGTCTTATAATCTGTAAATAATATACTGTTATGTGCCCCTTTGAATAACTTTCTAGCCAAGTTGCTCTACTAAATTTCCTAACAGATAGGGGTTATAAGATTCTAGATCTAAGGTACAACTTTGCAGCCTTTAGGTAAAATATTTGGGCGTTATCATATGTAAGGGAACTCAAAGACCTGGGAAAGAAAGAATTAAACCAATTATTTTCTTTTCTTTTAGTTGTTTTTGAGACAGGGTCTTGCTTTGTAGTTCAGGCTGACCCTGAACTCACTATGAAGCCCAGGTTAGCCATGAGTCCATGGCAATTCTCTTGCTTCTGCCTCCTGAGTACTGGTAAACCAATTCTTTCTTTCCCACAGCCCAAGATTCTAGAAGAGCTAAAGGGATACCTAGGAATTACAGGCTTTTGTCACCTTTGGATAGCATGATGAAGTGAGATTACCTGACCCCTCTAACAGCTTATAAAGAAATCCCAAAAGACAGATAACCATATTTTAACCTGTGGCCCTGATTCCAGAAGCTCAAACAAGCACTTATAAAATTCTTAGCAGTGAGCTTATCAATAGGACACCAGTTCAGTTTGCATTTTTTTTTTTTTTTTAGACAGGGTCTCGCTTTGTAGTTCAGGCTGGCTCTGAGCTTACTATGTAGTCCAGACAAGCCTGGAACTCAGCAATCCTCCTGTCTCTGCCTCCCAAATGCTGGGATTATAGGCGTAATCCCATGCCTGGCACTGTGGTATGTGGTATTGATTGTTGGTGGGCGTGAGTCTCCACGCCCAGCATTGTATGTGGTTACTGGGGATCGAACTCAGGACCTTGTGCTTGTGAGGCAGGCGCCAGAACCACTGAGCTAATCCTCCAGCCCCTGACTGTAACTTTTAATACAATTGCTTTTACTAGCACAGATTTTTGGCTTTGAATTTTCTTATAAAAATGAAATTTAATATATAAAATTTAGCAAGTGTCTAAAACTAAGAGACTGAGATTCTTTTAGTGTTGTGTTGTCCCCTGAGATATTTGAATCTGCAGCATCATATTTAGTGATTTGTGAATTTTTTTAAAAAATAAGAGCAAGGATTTGCTTGGACCAGCTGAAATATTAGCAGAAGCCTCTACAAGGAGTGGTAGGAAACTCATTCAAGTACCTTTTCTAAGCATGATACCACCCACCGCTGCCCCCTTACTCTGGTAGTCAGCAAATTCAAGAAGAATTTGCTCAGAATCACTGCTGGAGATTGTGGATTCTACACTGTCAACTAATAGTGTTAGCTATTTTTGATATATGGATAGTTTTGTACTGGGAGCTTCTTCTTTTTTTTTTTTTTTAATTTTGTGTTGCTTTAGATTCCAAATCTTGAATATCATAAAATGTTTATACCAGACCCCCAAAAAAGGCAATCCTGAGGCTAGCAGAAGGTCTTTATAAGAGGCCTGGACAGAATGATTGAATTCTGTGGAAGTTGTGTTGCATGTCACACACACCATGTGTCAGACAGCACTTTGACATCAACCACAAAAGTGTTGGCAAATTTGGTGAAATTGAAAGGTTTTCCTGAAGAGGAATTGAGGCAGTACTATTCCCAGTATCTTAGTTTTTTACAACTATCTTTCTAAATCATCTGACAACTACCAGCTTTTAAATTTCACTGTGCATACTAAAATAGGGTAAGCTCCTCTCTGTTAGAGATTTTTATCAAAATGGCCATGTTGTCTGGGAGTAATTCCCTTTTGCATTTCCCAAACAAAGATAAAGTTATACATCTCTGTGATGCCACTTAGCAGAAATATTCTTAAAGATTGAGTCCTAAACGTGGGTTAAGTGATGCTAGTCAGTAGCTCACCACTGATGCACAAAAATCAGCCTATTACTCCATGACCTTGGCTGAAAGCACAGATATAATCATCCAAGACTAGCAGTAATTTTGTCTTACACTGTTGGAGACATTGTGAGAGAAAAACTAGTGAAACTGGTATCTTTTCCTGGAAGAACACAAGAAATAGATGTCTGCAGTGCTGTGCTAGAGGTTTTTATGTCACAAGACATAAAGGCTAGAAATAGTGGTTTCATTTATTAGTGATGGGACACCTTGAATAGTGAGGACAACATCCGGTTTCATACAGTCTTTTATCAACTGCAAAAGCTAGTCATTCACTTTCATTGCATTATACATCAAGAAGCTCTTTGTGGGCCAGGGATTTAGCTCAGTGGCTCCAGCATCTGCCTGGCAAGTGCAAAATCCCAAAATCAATCCCCATACCACATATCATAATGCTGGGTATGGTGGCTCATGCCTATAATCCCAGTACTTGGGAGGCAGAGGCAGGAGGATTGCTGAGTTCCAAGCTGGCCTGGGCTACACAGTGAGTTCAGGGACAGCCTGTACTACAAAGTGAGACCCTGTCTCAAAAAGCTAAAAAAGGGTTGGAGATTTAGCTCAGTGGTTCCAGTGTCTCCCTAGCAAGTGAAAAGTCCTTTGTTCAATCCCAGCAACCACATACAATACCGGGTGTGGTGACTCACGCCCACCAGCAATCAATACCACATATCACAGTGCCGGGCATGATGGCTCACACCTGTAATCCCAGCACTTGGGAGTCAGAGGCAGGATGATTGCTGAGTTTGAGGATAGCCTGGGCTACATAGTGAGCTCAAGGTCAGCCTGAACTACAAAGCAAGACCCTATCTCAAAAAAAAAAAAAGAGCTAAAGAAGAAAAGAAGCTCTTTGTACCAGGGGAAGCAGAAAAAAAATAGATAACATCCTCAAAAGTATCACAAAAATGGTAAATTACATTGTGGTTCATGTTCTTAAGTTTTGACAGCTTCAAGCAGGCTTGATGAGGTTCAGGCACTGTATTTATGTATAATGTTCAATAGCTGAGCAGAGGATGAATCCTGGAGATATTTGTAGCCTGCTTATATGAAAATTAGACTGTGAATGAAAAAGGGCAAAAATATCCATAGCTCACTAATGTGGACTGGTTTAACAACCTCATGTGTTTTATAGATTTTATACTACACTTCAATGTGCTAAACAAAAAACTACAAGATGTAGAGAAAACAGCAGAAAGGATGTTTTGCCATGTCAGAACATTTGAGAGAAAACTGCAGGTTTGAAAGTGGGCAGCTGAAATATTTTCAAAATCTAAAATTGCATTTACAAAATTATACAAACATTTGCAGACAATCTTTCTTTTTTTTTTTTTTTTTTTGAGGCGGGGTCTCGCTTTGTAGTTCAGGCTGGCCCTGAGCTCACTATGTAGCCCAGGCAAGGCTCGAACTCAGCAATCCTCCAGTCTCTGCCTCCTGAGTGCTGGGATTACAGGCATGAGCCACCACGCCCAGCACTGTGGTATGTGGTATTGATTGCTGGTGGGCGTGAGTCACCACACCCAGCATTGTATGTGGTTACCGGGGATCGAACTCAGGACCTTGCACTTGCGAGGCAGGCTCCGGAACCACTGAGCTAAATCTCTGGCCCTTGCAGACAATCTTACAAGCCAGCAGGAAATCTACAAGGGATTTTCTAACATTGTAGCAGCTGCAAAAGAGAATTTTAGTAACTAATTTGTATAGTTCCCATAAAATGGACTCAACCCTGTGTTTTATTACCTCTGATAAATTTGAAGCGCTTGATTTTTCTGCTTACACTGGTTAGATTTTAGAAATCTAGATATGGAGCTATAGGAATTTCAAAAGAGTGCTGTATTTGGAATAATAAATTCCTTAACTTGTGTGTAACACTTGAGAAAATAAGTGTGAAGGGAGGACTAAGGACAGCACAGTGGGCAGTTCTGAAGATAAAATTCTTAATTCTTTTTTTTTTTTTTTAAGTACTGGGGATCAAACTCCAGCCCTTGTGTTTCCAAATAGGTGCAGTACCACTTGAGCTAAATCCCTATCTGTTGAAGTGTGGAATTCTGTCCCAAATATTTTAAGTCAATCAAAGCACTTGGTATTGCTTTTCTTATTTTGGGTTATCTTATGCTTGTGAACAGCTGTTTTCACCTTCGAATTATACCAAGTCTAGCATAAGAAGCAAACAAACAAACGACCTGAGTTTTGCATGTATTGTTCTCAAACTAATGAAGTATGACTCACAGTTGGACAAATTACCCACATGCACACAACGATCACACTAATTGTATAAAAGCACACCAAATGCAGACATTTAATTTTCAGTAAAAAGCTATTTGTATTATTGAAAGCTCTGCTATTCATACGATGTTCAACTGATGACATCAGAATCTGTTTCTTCTTTCTATTTCTTATTTTTCTTCTTTGGATTGACCCACCCTCCTCATGCAAGAATCTCTCTACTGGTACAAGATGGCTCTTCCAGATTTTTGCTTGGGATGAGTAAGATGACTCGCATTTGGACAAAGTTTGTTTTGTCTCTATGGCTCTAGTTGGTTCTCATGCATATCTCACATGAGAACAGGAAAGCACGTTAGCACTGAGGAGTGCATGGCCCTGGATGCCTTGTGTATACCTGCAGATGTGGCAGACTTCTGGGCCTGTCTCCTGACACCGCACAGCTCTGCAGCTTCTCTCACACACACAGCTACTAAAGGCAAGACACATGGTTTTACATGGCTTGCACAGGATGAGAGGAAGTATCTTCTTTGTGGCTGACTAAAATGTTTTTGTCACTTAAAATGGGCAAGCTCTTGGTCTTGAATTTCTTTCCCACCACACAGCAACTGCAAAGGCAGGAACCCTGTGGCCCTCTGCTCACCTTGTGATGTTGCATTTGGAGACCCCTGTATTATAGCTAGTGCTTCTGCTATTATATATACTGGGTGTATATCCCTTGTTTGTCTTCTTTTAGCATCCCTGAGATGGTGGCAGGCTAACTTGTTATCTTACAAGCAGGGTAAAAGCCCAGACCTTTCACAAATTTAACATGATGCAGATTAATTTAAACCTAGATTGTCTCCTTCAACTCAAGTCCACCTAGAACATGACTATTGACAAGAGGAAGAAAAGATCCCCCTACACTCCCCACAAAAGATCACGCCAGATTCCAAAAGGAGGTCAAACAGATGGTGACCGAGAGAAACTCTAGGAGATGTGCAACTTGATTTGATCCTTATACACCTACCTCCACAGAGCTGTCTCTATTAAGTAGAGATACAGCGCTTCTCCATCCAGTTAGCACTTGGGCAAATCCACCTTCAGTTGTGTTTTTAGAGACATGATGCCACAGAGACTAATGGGATTTCTTAGGACTTAGCAGGAGGCCCAGACCCATGCCTGCCCCAGACTGTCCCAGAGGTCAATTCTGAATGATGAGGCACAAAACAATGTCCTTCTCTCAGTTCAAAGAAGAGCTTTTAAAAATACAATTTTAAGCACAGATTACATTCTTGAAAATTCAACTAGGAGGGAAAAAACCCACACCCAACTTTACCTGCTTTAAAAAGAATTGTTTTTGTTTAAATTGTCTGATTATTTTTCATTTGCATATGTACTTATACTGAAATTATTATTAATATTTTACCTTTTATTACTTTATTATTAATATTAATTAATATTTTACCTTTTACTATTAATATTTTACCTTTAATTTACACCACAAACTTTTCTCCACACTACTTTTATTAATTGTGCCCACTTTAATCAGTGAAACAATTTAATGCCTCACATAAATAGCTATAAGTAACTGAAGCACTATTCGCTACCAGATATGGTATTTTTTTCCCATTTGCCCTAAACTAACACAAACAAATAACATTTAGATAAGTTTAGACTTTCCATACTTTATTTCATTTGATTTCTCCTTACAACTTAGTGAAAGAAATTCTGTTATTTTCCCCTCTTTTTACCATTGAAGAAAGAGGCTCAGATGCATGACGTGAACCATTCCCAAGCACACGGCCTGACCTGAGCCCAGTACTCTGACTGCTGGATCCAGTTGCTTTGTACATGTAGTACTGGCAGAGTGTTATCTGTATGACCTGCCTGCCCTGTAACTGCTACCGGCAAGTAAGTTCAGCTTTCTACATGTAGTGGCTTTGAAGAATCTCTAGAAGCTTTTTTATGCCCCCCAGTCTCTCAGTCACCAGGACCTGTAGTTGGTCTATTAAAAGCATTCCTCTTGGTTTTGGAGACCTCCTAGTGTTTAAGGGATCCTTGCTAAAATCTTCAAAACACCAAGAGGGATGGCTGCGTAAACACAACTTGCTAACCCAGGACTGGAGATTGATCTCAATCCTCCATGCGGCTGGCAGTAGTAGACATCTGTTGTTTGTTTGCTCCCAGCCCGCCCACTCTTCATTCAGTGCAATTGCTGTGTCCTCCCTGTTCTGTGAAGAGAACAGGTGTGGTGCGTGATGTCATCACTGGTGGCAATTTTTCCAGTATCACAGTCGAGTTCTTCCCTGGGGCCAATCCATCAAGGCTCTGGGAGAAACTTTTCTCTTTCTCTCTCCCTTCAAAGGTTGGTTTCACAGTTCAAGTAGAATGCAAAAGTCTGCTTCGGCAGATTATGAAGACAGTAATCAAGTGCTGTCCTAAGAAATCTTCAGAGGCACAGATTTAAAACATTTTCAACATTGGGGAGGTACTAAGTGAACGCTAGTAATCACTCACACATCATCACAACATGTGCTTGGCTAGTGCATCGTTTATTCTGTAAACATCACTGGAAAGCATACTGTGTGGCCCTGAAAATCCAGAGGTAAAACTGCTTCCTCAATTAGAGCCCCAGGCAGCATGTGGTGACACATTCCTGCGATTTCAGCACTCAGGAGGCTGAGGCAGGAGGATCATTGTGAGGACAATCTGGGCTATATGGTGAGTTCAAGACTAGCCTGAATGACCATACATAGGAAAATCTTGCTTCAAAAAATAAAACAGAAAAGCCCAAGAGCCCCAGGGAGGGAACAAACAAATCTTTTTGAAGCTTGCTCCACTGTGCATCTTTCAGGTGCTGTGACCAGGAAAGTGCTGTGGAGGAAGGGAGGAGCTGTCTGAGGCCAGGTGGTTGGACTTAGGGCAAAATTGGTTTCTGAGAGGCACTTCCTGGATGGAGAGAACTTCCCATGAACAGACATTGGCATATGGACTGAGCCCGGACATGGACAGTGGGCCCTGAAAGGACAATGGGATGTGCAAGGTGGGGAGAATGAAAAGAGCATGTCATGTGGGGTGAGGGGAGCTTGCAGTCTGCACAGCTGAACCACGAGGTGCAGGTCAGAATGCACAAGGACAGCAGGGGCTCATCCCGGGAAGGGACTCATGCTCTTCTCTGATGGGCTCTGTCCTGTGTGCCAGGACAGTCAGTCTGAAGGCAAAAGGGTGCAAGACAATGATGATGGGCTGAGCGCGCAGGCCTGGAGGCAGATAGACCAGGGTCAGTTGCAGCTCTCTGCCTGGGACCTGTGTGCCCTTGAGCAGGCAGATGATCCCTGCTGAGCTGCGTCTGTCCAGGGTGGTTGTCACTCGGAGGCGTCGCTGAACGTTCACACCAAAATCTTACTGGACACAGACCCTGATGAATGAATGGGCAGCTAAGTACAAAACACTGATAATATATTAGTAATTTGAATAGCAATAAATTGAAAAAAAACAAAAGGAAGTAAAAAAACCTGTTTTTGGAGGTTTTCTGTGTTTTTGTTTTGCAGTGCTGAGAATAGAAGTCAGGATCTCAGGCATACCAGGTGAGTTCTGTACCACTGAGCTACACCCAGCCCCTAGTGTCTTCCAAGGAGGGAGAGATTACCATTGCTCCTGGTGAGAAAGCACAGAGATCTTGTTCACGAGAGACCATTTAAGTCCTCACTGATAATTATCTGAAAAGTGTGTTTCCCAGTAGCTGGGTACAAAATAAAACAGTAAGAAAAATCTTCAGTGAAATAATTTTCATTGAACATTCTATGTCAAGTTCAGGACAGAGAACCAAAGTCAGAGGATAGGAAACTGAAACATCTGCTTACATTAGTTTGAGTTTCATGACACCAGAGAAAAGCCAAGGTTTCCTGTTCTTTATGTAAGCATTAGATCGTGTTGGCCTTTGATGCAGATGTGTTTACATGATTAAAGAGTTTACCAAAGGTGGGGACTTTTTCTCTGGAGCAGATTGGCCAGCAACATGGAAAGATGATTTTTGTATTGGAAAATAGTGAGAGAGCTTTTGTTGTGGGACAGCTTCTAGAAGATGAAATGTTACAATCTACTCTTTTATAGGCAAGCACAGTGTCTCCAGGATGACAAAAACATCCCAGCATGTGTTGATTGATTAGATGACAAAAGAGTATTTGGGCGATGAGTCAAAGTTTTGTCCCACATGATACCAAACATCTGGCCATTTGGAAGCAGCTGTTTGGCACCCCCTGGGCCAAATAGAAGTATGAAGGGCTGAGACTGCCTTCTGTCTTGTCTGCCTATGGGGGTCTAACAACCATTCCAGCACTCCACAGAACATGGCTAGCACTGGTTTGTTCTGAGCGAAGGAAGTAAAGTTGGTGAAAACTGAACTTTTCATTGGGATTTGGCCCTGAAGTAAAATTCCTTGGACAGATTTATTAGGATGACCAGACTTCCTAAATGGAACAGTTCATGGGATCACAGTATTCTGGGAAGAAACAAGCAGTAATGTGGGAATCCAGGCCAGAGTGATGCCTCCCTATGTGGGAAGAAGGCTGCACCAAGAGCAGACACAGCAGTAGCACCTCACTCTTTGTGGAGCCTGGTGTGCCAGAGTGCAAAGGAAAGAGAGCTAAAGTTAAAGGACCTAGACTGCACTGTTAGGCTGCACCTTGGACAATAATGTAAATCTCTGTAACTCCACTTCTAATAGGAAAAGTAGAAGCAATGTAACATCCCATAGAATTAATGAGAAGCCCAAATGAGATTTACGCTTTGTAAACAGGAAAGTAACATCAATGTGTGTGTGTGTGTGTGTGTGTGTGTATGTACTCATTTTCAGTTGCACATCCTAGAGCAAGTTACTTTTCTACACTTTGGCATTGTGATTTGCACAGTGGGACTAATACCAGTGGCTACTCCTGAGAGCTGTGAAAGTTATGGAAATTATGGCAGCAGAGCACCATACTTGGCTCAATATAAATGCAACGGTGCTGCTGGTATTATTGAGTAAGAGTGTCCTATCACTGAAAAGGTTCCAGTAAACCAGGTGTGGTGGGACAACCTGTAATCCTAGCACCCTGGGAGGAGGAAGAACAAAAGAGAGGGTCAAAGAAGCAGGGGATAGATAAATTCTAGTCTCTCCAAGGTGCTGATGGGGAGTGAAGCCATTTGGCAAAGTGACTTCTCAAGTGCCTTTCCATTCAAAGTCTATGACTTGCTGACAAAAATATACAACTGCAGGAAAAAACAAGCAATGAATGTGAGCCTTGGAAAAGATGATTTCACTTATATGCAAAACAAGAAACTACATAGGAGAGGAATGTAAAAAAAACTAGGTCCCAAAGCTTTTTACTGGCACCAAACCCAGCCTATTCTGTAGCAAAGCCCAACACAAAGAGTTGGGGAGCTTGTTCACAATGCCCTGGACTTTGAAGTATCAGGAAGTCGACTTCTGCTCTGGCTGGATTGGCCCCAGTACAAGATAAGGGACCATAGGGTTCCTTTATTCCACTTTATCTTGTTGGCAACTTAAGAGAATGACAATGGTGACAGCACTGAGTGTCAGTGTGCCATTAGTCCTGATTTAGTTGTAATTGCTGGCAGAACAGATAAAGTTCTTTGGGACAGAGCTATCGAAGTTTCTCACTTCACAAACAAAGCACTGTTCTTCCTAGTTAACTCGTATTTTTGGAGTGAGAAAGGACAACTCAGCTTTGGATACTAACATGAGAAAAAAGAACAGCTAACCTTTGGACACTAAGCTCTTGCTGTAAAGAGGTAAATTCTCCTTAGCAAATGTATATTTCTTTAACAAAACCTCCAGAAACACAATTGTCACATATTTTCTATCATTATTCCTAGTTTCTTTTTTTGTTTTGTTTTGTTTTGTTTCGTTTTTTGTTTTTTTTTTGTTTTTTTTTTTTGTTTTTTTTGAGACAGGGTCTCGCTTTGTAGTTCAGGCTGGCTCTGAGCTCACTATGTATTCCAGGCAAGCCTTGAACTCAGCAATCCTCCTGTCTCTGCCTCCTGAGTGCTGGGATTACAGGCGTGAGCCACCACGCCTGGCACTGTGGTATGTAGTATTGATTGCTGGTGGGCGTGAGTCTCCACGCCCAGCATTGTATGTGGTTACCAGGGATCGAACTCAGGACCTCGCGGTTGCAAAGCAAGCACCGGAACCACTGAGCTAATCCTCCGGCCCCCTAGTTTCTTTTACCCATTATTATCATGATTATTATTTTAGTTTTTTTGAGACAGGGTCTCACTTTGTAGTTCAGGCTGACCCTGAGCTCACTATGTAGCCCAGGCATCCTCAAAGTCAGCAATCCTCCTGGCTCTGCCTCCCGAGTGCTGGGATTACAGGCGTGAGCCACCATACCTGACTCTTTACTCATTTTTGAAACATGTTAGATGCTCAGTGCCATGCCACACCTTTTCCATTTGCTGTTCTAGATCTACTTTCTATTCTGTTCTGGGTAACATCCATCAAGCTCCATTGATTTTTAGTACCTAGTTGAATGTAGCTACAAGAGTTAGAAGGACAGAAGGGTTAAGTGTGATAGTACATGTCTGTAACTGTAGCACTTTGGGAGACTGAAGCAGGATTGTAAATTTGAGCCCAGCCCAAGCAACTTAGTGAATTAGCAAGAACTTGTCTCAAAATAAAAAATAAACAAGGGCTGGGAATGTAGTTTAGTGTGAAGATCTAGAAACCCAGTACTCAGGAGGCAAAGGCAGGAGGATAGTGACCTTGAGGCCAACCTGGGTTAGATGACTTTGAGTCTAGTTTGAAATACATAGTGAGATTTAGGACTGGCCCTCCAAAAACCCACATGGAAGATAGCCAAGGAGCCAACATGGAGGTCAATCAAGAGACATTCACTGAAGGCCAGTGTTACAAAAGGAGAGAAACTACCACATCCACAATAGCAGTGATTGATATTCTAAATAAGTATCTTTCACCTGGGTGAGGGCCAAGGTTTTAACCCACACCTCCCAGGGAGATCCCTGATTGAGAATCCTTGCACGATTGATATGTGATATGCTTTCCCACTTTATCCCCTTTAATTAGTACTACCTAAGCGACTGTATTTGCAATGTTACTGGTTAACTGTAGTTTTGTCGCCTCTTGAACCAGCCTCACTTCCTGGCTCTCCTCCATAAAAACCCCCTGGGAAGTGAGGTGAGCGGGTTCACACACTTTTGGGTTTCCCTCTATTTCTCTCAGGCAGAAAGTTTTGTTGTCTACTCTTAACCTCTGTTGTTCCTAGAATTCATTCTTCTCTTTTAGAGAATATGACTTGAATCCTCTGCCTTGGATTCAAACTGTCTCACACTCAGTTTACCTTCCCTGATCCGACTGCACTTTCTGGAACTGGAGGAGACCCTCATGTGTGGAAACCATTCCATCCTAGTATTATAGGTAGAAAAGCCAGCTAGGCATATGTAGGCAGATAGATAGGGCCAGCCCTTGAAAGACTTACAAAAAGGACATCCTCAGAGGTCAACACCATCAATGAGAAACTACACTTCCACATAGCAGTGACCAGCAGACCTCATTCTCCCAGGATGGAATGTCAAAATCTGGATCTGGCCCCTCCCTGGGAATGCAATGATTGCAAATTCCCCAGACAGCAGGCCAGGACTTTGAACCACCTGGAGGAGTCTCCTGACAAGACCCTCTAGGGCTTGATTTCTCATTGGACCCTATTCAGTCGAAAAGTTGCTGAAGTAACTATGCTTGTCATTTACCCATTGGTTAGCCACGGCTTGCCCATTTCTTTCACATCTTATTGGAAGCCCCCACTGTACTCATTGGTCAATTGTAACCCATCTACCTTTTTTGAATCTTATTGGTAGCCCCTATTTCAGACCCACCTCACCTCGTGGCTTTGCTCCATAAAAGCCCTCTAAAAAGTGAGGTAGGGGGGTTACCCACTTTCCGGGTTCCCCCTTCTGTCTCTCTTAAGGCAGAAGCTTTGTCTCTCAATAAGATTTTCCTACTCAAACCTCCATCGTTCTTAAAATTCATTCTTTGATTTTTAGAGAACATGAACTCGCATTTCAGGTGGGGAGTTAGGCCTTAACTCTCCTGCGTCAATATTAGCCAAAAAGAACCCAAATATCCATCAACTGAAAGATGGATAAATAAAATGTGAAATGTCCACATGACACAATATTACAGGACAACAAAAAAAAATTAAGTATTGAGGCCGGAGGGTTAGCTCAGTGGTTCCGGCACCTGCCTCACAAGCGCAAGGTCCTGAGTTTGATCCCTGGTAACCACACACAATGCTGGGCATAGAGACTCATGCCCACCAGCACTCGATACCACATACCACAGTGCCAGGGCGTGGTGGCTCACACCTGTAATCCCCACACTCGGGAGGTAGAGACAGGAGGATTGCTGAGTTCGAAGCTTGCCTAGGCTACATAGTGAGCTCAGAGCCATCCTGAATTACAAAGCGAGACCCTGTCTCAAAAAAAAATATTAAGTATTGATACATGCTACAACATGGATGCACTTTGAAAATAGGATAAGTAAAATAAGCCAGACATAAAAGATCACATATTACATGATTCTATTTATAGCTGATGTGCACAACAGGCAAATCTGTAGAGACAAAGTAGATTAGTGGCTGCCTAGAGTTGTTAGAAAAGGGGGACAGGAATATGCCAGGGTAAACAGGATAGTGACTGCTAGTGGGATTGTTTTTGGAATAAAGAAAATGCTCTTAGTAGGTATGGTAATGCAAGCCTATAGTCCTGGCACTGAAGGACGCTGAGGCAGGAGAACTTTGAGTTGGATTTTAGCCTGGTCTGCATGGTGAAAACCCATTTAAAAAGAAGAAAAATGTTCTAAAATTGTGGTGATGGTTTCACACAGCTACAAATATACTAAGAATCACTGAACTGGTTTATGTGGGTGAATTTATGAAATAGGCATTATGTCTCAATAAAGGAGTTTAATTTAAAAAATCAATAAAGAAGTAACTATGAAAGTATCTTCTTGAAGTCCCCGGAAAGTTGAGAAGCTAAGTAAGGATTCTGCCAGATTCCAAAGCTCCTGCTTACCATATAGGAACCTGGGAACTAGTAGCTACCGTGAACTAATTGGCCTGTGGGGCACCTCTGGGGTTGCTATGCCAGGATTTTATGTCCAGATGTGTTTGTTAGCTGATCCCGGGGCACTTAATCTGTAGGGAATGGAAGACTCTGGGCCTGCACCTGAGTACCACGTGTTAGGAGAATTTCTGGATTCAAGATCAAGTGAAGTTTCATTTGACCTTTGACTTTAGCATCTG
>PVIC010042998.1:0-15584 GCA_004025085.1 Thryonomys swinderianus | reverse complement strand
AGAGAGAGAGAGAGAGAGAGAGAGAGAGACTCTTGACTTATGAACCCAATTGGTTCTTAAGGGAGGGTTGATTGTAAGTCAGGACAACTGAGATCTGCATGTTGACCTGAGTACATAGTATAGATAACAAGAGGCAGATGAATCTTCCATTAACCTAATTAACCCAAGTTGTTCTTATGTCAGACTGATTTTAGCTTGAGGGTCCACTGTGTGTGTGTGTGTGTGTGTGTGTGTGTGTGTGTGTGTGTAATGTTACTCTGTTTTCAGAGATAGTTCCATGTCTTTCTAATTTGCCACCACCATCTCATCTGGTTTCAATTTTCAATCTCAAAACAAGTCAAGGGTGACTTTGAATGTGTAGCTCACTTTTTTCTCAGGTGAGAGCAGCTATTCTAGATGGAGGTCAGCTTTACTGTAATATGCCCACAGTTAAGGGAACTTATGGACAGTCATTTTCAAGGATGGACGAGTCCTGTCTCTGTGATTAATTTCTTTGTACCCCTGGGAGAGGAGACTAACTCCTCTCCAGAGTTTATGAGATCTTTAACTTCCAGGCGGGATGGGTGATCCCTGGAGGATGGGGAAGATCAACTTAGATCGATGTGGGTAGAATTAAATTCTGAAAGACTGTTAGCAAAACTATAGCTTGAAAAAACTAAAGCAGCAGACAGCCTTGGTTTGTTCTTCTACAGAGAAGATTCCTCTTTCAGTATTACTGCCTCAACCTGCAGATATGAAGACATCAACAAACATTGTTGATTTGGCTCTTTCCATATTTCTTCCCTTCATCATTTCTAAAGGTCTCCCCCATCCCTCACGCACAGCCCTTTCCCCATGCTTCTCTTGAGTGGCTGCTGCTAGCACCGGCCATCAGGAGAGGTTTCAGTTCTCCTCCTCCCTTGCTCTGCCCTCCTGCTCAGCACAGCTGTGCTCAGCAGCTGCCTCCCTTGCCAGCTCTTTGCCTGCTGAGGATTGTTCACAACCATTTGTGACCAAAACTGTGATCTTCCATGCAGGCAGAGGAGGAACTGCACTTACATATATTATTGACCTCGGAGCCCTCGCAAGAATGAGTTGGTCTGAATTTGCATTTCAGCTCAGACATCCCCACATTGGCTTTCCTTCCCTGCCAATGCCTGAATTCCAGTTTTACTAAGAAGTCCTCAACTGCGATTTTGGGAAATGCTATTTTGATGTCCTTCTGGTTTCTCACTTTTTTTTTTTTTTTTTTTTTTTTTTTTTTTTTTTTTTTTTTTTTTTTTTTTTTTTTTTGGTGGTAACAAGGATCAAACTCCAGCCCTTGTGCTTGTAAGGTAAGACACTGTACCATTGAGCTAAATCCCCAGCCCATCTCACCCATTTTTTTCTACCAGCTAAAATGGTAGGCACTCTTAACTGGCAACACTGAATTAACTCATCCTGATCCTCCTGAAACACTATGCTTTTGTTACCTTTGTGCCTTTGTTCAGGTAATGACTTCTTCCTGGGATGCTACCTTCCCTGACTCATCCCAACAATGCTCCTCTTTTATGAAGTTCAATGTCTGTCTTCCAAAGTATGGTGGGAAAACAGTTCACGTGCTTTTCTAATTGTGCACATTCATTTCCCTCAGGACTCTCATTTTCTTCATATTACGCACGGTATACTTCAGATATGGTTGTTAAAATTATATGAGAACATTAGATAAAAACATGTCTATTAAATTTCACCTCAGTTAAAAATTGTTTCAAAACAAAAAGAAATTCTGCTCTATTTTAGGTCTATCTCAAATGTGTAAGTCATTTTATAATTGAATACCTTTTGCTTTATGTTTCTCATTTTTTATCTACCAAAATATAATGCACCAAAAGGTGGAGTTACACAAAAAAGGTTGCTGCGTATAAAAAAGACATAGTCATCTAAAAATCACTATAGCTTTTTGGTTTTTAAGAATGCAAGTTTACTTGTAGCATGTCTGTGTAGACTAGATACTAGAAAATACTAGGTAAACAGGATTCTGGACTCTGCAAATGATATTAGACAGCATCCCTCCCAAAGCTGGAAATACGTTCACCCAGTTAATGGGGAAACTACCTACTCATGTGGTTAGCATATGCAGTTTAGGAGGAAAATTAAGGACAGCAGTAAAATATTATTTCAAGTACTGCTTGTGTCAAAAACGATTACTAGATATGCAAGACAATATTCCCAAAATTTGAATGAGGCAGGTACTTGGGGTTCTGAACTGTACCTATAGGTCAATAAGATATCTTAAGTGAGATTTATGGTGCTCACTGAAATCTGTGCACAATTTGGATATGTCAATGTTTACTTGAGGTGTGTCCTGGGCTTTATATCATAAAGATAACATATATGCATGAGCAGAGTGACCACAATCAACCTTCCATCTTCTCCATATTCACTGCCTCATTGTGTAACTGTAAAACCTAACCTGTTTTCATTGTTTCTCTTTCAATAAAAGGACTGTTGTGGGCTGTAGGTCTCTAAGATTGTGCATTTCTAAATTCTACACTTTTCTTAATCAGCTCTCATTGGAGTACCTAATTCAAGGTATAATAGCAGTAGATTATGATACTATAGACAGTATATTAAGGACTTCACATATAGTTCTCCTGTATTTAACCCTCACCCTAACCCCAAAAGCTAGATACTACTATATTTTTTGTTATTATTAGCAGCAAGATTAGTATTAGTAATAAGTGTTCTATCAAACTCTTAAATTTTAAAAAGGCAAGAATTTCGTAGTGTTCACCACTGTAGACCCATTGTTTATCTTAGTGCATAGCACCTAATAGGTGTTTGATAAACTGCTAAAACTGTGACTACACTGAGCCATTCCATGTAACTCTTTTGTTTCCTTCTATTCTCTTAACACTTTGCTACCTACCCTGTCCTCTTCTGGTGCCCATCCCCATCAGAAGAGTCCAAATTTCCCTTTCTTCTCCTCACCCGTTAGCATTCTCATAGACCTAGAAATATTCTTTGTCAAATTATCCTTTGCTCTAGGGCAAGAGTATGGTAAAGTTTGCTCTTCCTTCTCCCATAAACTGCACTACAGTTCTGATTATATTTTAGGGAGACAAACATTAAAATAACTCATCTGATACATTCAATCTTGTCAAAGATAATACTAATTCATCAAAATGGTCTCTAGTTGGTAAGATTTAAAAATATGTGTGAATTATTAAGTGAGAATGCTTAGCTGGGCATGGTGGCAATCCAGCACTCTGGGAGGCTGAGACAAGCTGATCCTAAGTTTAAGACCAATATAGGTAACTTAGCAACTTTATAAGACACTGTCTAAAAATAAAATTTTAAAAAGGGCTGGGGATGTGTAGCTCAGTATGAAGGGCCTTAGTTTAGTCCCAACTACTGTAAAAAAAGAAAACACACAAAACACTTTCCTATGCCTACACATTAAATGCTGCAGTGAGGAGACTCTGTTGATAGGAAAGTGTGCTTTGACAAACATCCCTCAAAGCAACCAGGCTTGCCACCCTACCCCAGCGACATTGACTAGCGTGGCAGAGCGTATGTTTGCCCCCTTGCCCTGTTACCCTCTGCCTAACCCAAACTGTGCCCCTCATTTCTGTCCACACGGTTTGGTGTCCTGCTGACACTCGCTAGCATCTTGCCTTAGCTGACCTCTGCCTTCAGCTGTCTTTTCCCATCATGTTGAAAACTAAGAAGATATCAAAATAGGATGGACTAAGATAAGGACATGGGATCTCCCTCCTCCCTCTTGACTGAGAGAAGAGTTAAGTACAGTCGTGCTTCTTCTTGTTGTTTGCTTCCTTCCCACAGTCTAAATGCCAGGAACCAAGGCCATCATTTCTACCAAGGAGATATGCCGTGAGACAGCTTGTTCTGTCTCAGCACTTGCTGAGAACACATCTCTCCCATGGCTCCCTCCTCCTAACACTTCGGGTCTCCACAGCAATTTTACACGCACTGAGTTTAATCCCTCATCTGGAGCGAGCCCTTTCTTAGTCACTCTTCCCCACATGCTCTTTCATATGCATCCACTGAAGTGAAGTAATCTATGTGTATACACAAGTACCAATTCCTATTTATGTGTTTGATGTCTGTTTTTTTATACTACCGTGAGAGCTCCTGAGGATGGCGGTGGCTCGTTTACTTCAAGGGCACTGCACAAGCCTTGTCTGGCCCACAGTAGGCATGTACAAAGGAATATTATAGCTCCCAGGGCTGCAGTAGGACATGTCTGAAGGGAAGAAACTGAGATAAACACAATCTGCTCTGAATCTCTCAACACATGTCGCCAGTTCCTGGCTCTCTATAGAGTCCAGGCTGAAGTTACTGGAGTGACAAAAGAGTTTTAGAAAGTCTAATTATCTGGCTTTGCAAATCATGGAGAAATTTCTACACATTTTAAAGAGGAAGAAAAGCAGTTTCTTTAGTCTCTAGCTTAGTTTAAAAATTCAGTTTAGAATAATTGTCTGCCTTTGTTTTGCTGTTGAGAATTTTTTGTTTCATTAATTAATAAGGTTTAGATACACAAAATTAGAATCTGCAAAAGATATTACAGCCGAGTGTCTTAGCTCCTGGGCTTTCTTCTTCCTCTTCCTCCCTCCCTTCCACTTTGTCTTCTTTTTCATTTTCTCCCTTTTCCATTTTAAATAGTAATTTTTATGCAAACTATGTTTCATTTGAGTTTTCAATCTCAAGGGAAATCTTCACTGTACCACTTGAAGTTAATTCACTGCAGAGATAGTAAGCAACAAGCCTGATGAAATTGCTTTTTTATCTTAAAAGTATTAATAATGGGTATTAAGCAATTTCAATTTGTGAAACAAACTATATTTTATTAGTAAAACAGATCTTTGGAATAGTTTTCAGATGACTTTACTTTTTAATATTATAAAAACACTTTGATACTACGCCTGTGTATGCATGCACACATACACCCCACATTTGTTAAAACATGGTTCCATTTAGGTGAGTAAACTGAATCACTGTCAGTGTGCTAGCATGTTTTGCATTCACACACACACACACACACACACACACACACTGATAACTGAGCTGTTGACACAGGACTACAAAGGTTGCCTACTACCTGATGTGTTAATCATAGTACTACCAATAGTGATAACAGTAATAGCAGATCTTCGAGTAATCAGTAAGTTTCAGAGCACGGTGTACAAAAGCTATATCCAATTTCATCCTTATGACTACCTAATATAAAGACATATTTGTTCCCACTTAGAGATGAAGAAATAAAAAACAGCAGAGCTGAAACTCACAACTGTTAACTCTGCACATTACCACTTGCTACACTGACACAGGACAGTGTTCCAGTAATATATTTAGTGGTCTTCACAAACATTCCTAACCTCACAACCATTCTCTCATTCTTCAGTGAACTGGATTTGTGGGGGGGGGAGATCTTAATGCATTTAGAGAATCTACCTTGCAATTATTTGATAATATTATCATCCCTTAGGCAGAATTATATACTCTGAAGCTATCTACCATCCTCAACAGAGTGAAATCAGAAAAGAAAGCTGAGGGCTCTTATGAATCATATTTTCTAAGTAAAGGGTCTATTCAGCAAGCATACCCTTAGCCTATTCCATGAAGATTTATTATTTTTTGTAAGGGGTATATATGATAATGGTAGAATCATTTAGTGAGCACTGACTGTACTGTAGGTGCTGAGCTAAGTACTGCTATCAGTTTAAAATCTTGTATCAATTCCAATTTTTTTTTTTTGAGACAGGGTCTTGCTTTGTAGTTCAGGCTGGCTCTGAGCTCACTATGTAGCCCAGGCAAACTTTGAACTCAGCAATCCACCTGTCTCTGCCCTCTTCTTGAGTGCTGGGATTACAGGTGTGAGTTACCACACCCAGCAATGTGGTATGTGGTATTGATTGCTGGTGAGCATGAGTCACCACACCTGGCATTGTTGTATGTGGTTACCCAAGACCAAACTCAGGACCTCAAGCTTGTTAGGCAGGTGCTGGAACCACTGAGCTAAGTCTCCAGCCCTCAATTCCAATTTTAAAGATGTAAAAATAAAGGATAAGCAATTTATTCCATACCATATCACTAGAAGTTAGTTTCAGTCCAGAGCATGTCTCATGTCCTCTCTTGTCTTATGTACCTCTGCTTCCTGCTCTGGGAGACTATGATAGATGCTACAGAAAATTGAAGATTGAAATTCTATGCACATCAATCAAATTTAGAAGGTAAGAATCATTCTTTATTAGTTATCATAATGTTACATGTAAGCCCTCCATGGCTTGCCAAAGTGCAGGGTGCACCAAGAATTTATACTTGGGTTTTCTAAAAGTGTATGTCCATAGACGGTGTAGTTGTGATTCTACTGCAGTGGGCTCTGTGGTCCTGGCGCCCCTCTTATAGCCTCAGGGAAGTCCCCAAGCACCTGGACCACTACAGATGCAGGGAGAATAGAGATGTTCACCGGAGGCCCAGAAGTGGAAAGGAGAGATGAGAGAGGTGATCTTGATCTCTCCTACCAGCTTCTTGTCATTTCCCAAGGGCATTCTGACTCCTAAGGAAGTATAATAAGGCTCAAATGTCCCTAGCATTTCCCTAGCAAATTTCTCTACCATTCCTCATAGGGCCAGGGATTTAGCTTGGTAGTACTGTGCCTGTCTTTCAAGAGCCAGGTTCTAAATTTGGTCCCTGGTACTGGGGTGGGGGTAGGAATGGCATAACAGCTATGACCAGCCTCTACAGCTGTGATGGCAAACCTTTCAGAGACCAAGTGCTCAAACTGCAACTCAGTACCTACTTATTTAACACAAAGTGACAACATTGCAAATAAACATTAATACTTAGGTTTAAGTTTAGAAAGTAAAAGAACATTAAATCTTTTATCTTAGAAACACATAATAGCGGAGCTTTCGGTGATACAGTGAGGCATGTGTGCCACAGCTCTGCCACCACCGCCCTAGAGTTTTAGCTTTCTAAACAGAACTAAATACCCTTGATGAGCTCTTGCCACTTTTAATCTCACTGGCTATTATATATAGCTCACTTTCAGTTTTGAACCTTGACTATGGAGTTTATTAATGCTGATTTAAAATCTCTGCAAGTAAAACATAAAATAAATGTAATGATTTTCCCAACAGAGGGCTAAAAACACATGCAATGATTACATATTCAGGAGCACTCAAGCAGCAAAGTTTGGTCAAAGAGCCACACATATAGACTGTCTATATATCTAAAATTCAAGCTTTTTTTACTTCTTAGAATTCAGCCATGAAAGCATTTGGCCCTAATTGACCCTCCATAGTGAAAAAGCCTACTAGGAGGGAAAAGATGCATATATCTTAGGGGAAAAGATCAGAAGGCCAGCAGGAAAACACACAAAGTTACAACTACTACTATTTCTTTAGAGTACAATTGAATGTACTGGTTGGGGGGGTAAATGAATTAAGAGAGTGATGTTAAATAGTTAACCTTCACACTACTGAGGCTGTCTAATGGTACACTTACCACTGGCAAGAAAAGGAGTGCTGAGTCTGCATTGTGACCCTAAATAGCTCCGATGAGAGCCTTCCTTCTTCCCCAAGCCTGTATATATATTTGCCATTGCAACATTGTGAGATTTGGTGTTTCTAAATGACTTATTAACCATTTGAGAATCAAAGCATCATAGAAGGCACACACATCTATACTAATGGAGCTTAATATGTCAAGGTAAAAGAACTTTCATCAACCTATCCACCACCTTTCTAACATTCCAAGTCTTCTCTGTCCATGACCAACTGAGAACAGATGCATCACTGAGCACATTAAAAGGCAAAGAAATGTAGAAATCAAATTTTCATACTTTAGTTTTAATGCTGAACAGCATTGTATGAGTACATAGTAATGTAAATCATACTTGATGGATTATTTTCAAATTATAACTAGAATCAGTGTTCCTACATGCTATTTTTCCATTTACAATATTCCAAAGTAAAATTCACTCAGTTTAATAGTTCATTTTAATGAAAAAATCCCATTAGATTAAGAATGAATCAAGATTTTTTATTCTAAATGTAATTCTTAAGAAGAAAAAAAAAAGAAGCCCAAATAAATTGTTGCCACTGTTTAATTTTGACATCCATACTCAATACTAAATGAGTAAGTGAAGATACAGTGGACCCTGAGTTATGACCAGGCTCACAAATGAATAACTTGGGTTATGATCAGAAATTTAATTTTAACATATAATCAGTATTGAGTTATGACCCGAATGCTAGTCTTTTCTGTGTGGGTTTAAATGCAAAATACTAGACCAATATCTTTCTAAGGACTGTGAGATCTGCCTAGAAGAAAGTGTGGTCTAAAATTAAATAGGAGAGAGATTTTGAAGGCTGTGTAGAGGAGCCTAGACTTTCAACTGACCCTGTGGTTGACAATATTGTCACTACAGCAGAGTCCATAGGATACAGGTAGACAGCGGCAATGTGGGGAACTGGTGGAGGAACATTCAGAGGAACTGTCTACATGGAAACTTCAGCAACTTCTAGCTGAGAAACAGAGAATGGCAGATAGGACCTTTCTGAAGAGAAGGCAGAGTACTAACAATCAGTATTGCAAAGCTCTTCTGAAATAAGGACATCCTGAAAAAATGGACAGAGCTGAAAACATTCTAGAGAAGACCCACCCAGACAGAGAAAAAGCCAATCATTACATTCATTTGCTTAATAACAATGTTACACATGTTACAGAACAGTATTAATGAAAGGACAGAAAAGGACAACCTTAGACCAGTTTTTAGTTCTCAAATGGTTGAGACCTAGTGAACCAGAAGCAGGTCCTACTGTGCTACCGTCTCTCCGAAGGAGAGCGAGGACACCAGGCAGGCAGATTTCTGATGTTCTTATGGAAGGTGACTTCCCTTCCAAACAATAGCCACCTTTTATTTCATCCTCCTTTTTTGCAAACTAAAAATGCCAACTTGAATGGTTGAGTGCCTTATAATTTTTTTTTTTTGTATCTAGACACATTTTACAACTTTTTGGGGAATACACTAGGAAAATTATTGGTGTTTCTGATAAATGATGCACATTATAGAATCTTTTTTAATATAAAAAGGTTAGTTAAGAGGTGCTTTCAGGGGTTAGATTGCATTATGGGTATTTCCATTATTTACTGTTAGGAATATAGTCTTGACTTAGGACCAACTTAAATTACAACCAGCCCTCTGGAATGAATTCAGTTCATAAGTCAAGGGTCTGCTATTCCTGATTGTGTATGACTCAACAATTTTACTGCACTGTTAATTTTGACCCCTTATTGGACTGAACATTTCAAACAGAATAATTGAAAGCTGGAGATGGTTACTAAGCTGTTTATATATAAATGAAAGTACAAATGAGCATGAGTGTAGCAAATAGGAATCATATTCTTGGGTCCTGAGTGCATCCAGTGATCTGGAAGGTGCCTGCCAACCCTAGACTTCGCGATCATAACAGACCCTGCTCAAATCTGGGTCATTGTTTAAGTGAAAATCATCAGAATGGTGAGTGTGTGTGTTTGTGTGTGTGTGTGTGTGCGTGTGTGATGAGATTCATGAACAACTTTTCAAACCAAAAAAGAAAATTGTTTTAGCTTTTGTTAAAATCTATTCAACACTCATGCCTTCTGTTTTGCTATATATTTTCCTTGCTGCAATTGAATCTAGAGTGATTTCCTATCTGCTTTACTCTAAATTATTCCCCCTTTCTATTTACTATTCTTTCTTTCAAAAATGCATGGCCCAAAGATTGATTTAATAGATTCAAGAGGCATTCCTTATTATTAAAAGTTTTGACATTTTGCCCATGGGATAAGAACAATATTTGTCATAGAAATTACTAAAATACATCAACCCTTGCACTACTACATGTAATTACAAAAAACAAACTCTGTTTCATAAAAACAGTGTTTGCTTTTAATCATAAGGTGGGTTAGCTACTTACCAGCAAAGAATAATGTATCTTGAAACCAGGTTTAGCCACAAAGTAGTCATCAGACTTGAACGTTATTTTAATTTGATTTGTTCTTGATGTTATTCTTGGAGGAACCTCCTTGTGTCCACACCACCTTCCTCTAATAACGGTGCTTGTTTCAGATATATCTTCAACTTCCACAAAGTCATACCTTGAATCAATTTGACGTACATTGTTTTAATTAAAATGTGTTTCAAAATTTAAATTTCACTAAAAAATTTAAATTAACATGATTTCTCATCACCAATCGATGGAAATGAAAGCTAATTTGGGGAATAAACTTTCCCAACTCAAACTTTAATAATCAATTATGAGAAAATATATATGTACATAGGTTCAATTATAACTGTTCCCTGATCAGTTATTAATACTCATAATGGGATACTTTCTGAGAAACTAGCTTAGAAAATCTTTTTGAAAAACTAATGACTGCAATCTGTTGGGTATTTTATATGTAGCTAAACTTACATGGCAAGAGTTCTAAAAATGAATTTCTACTTTGAATTAATGTATTACACTCGTGCTTTCTTGAGAAAAGAATGAATATCTACATAGCTTATAGAACCAGCATTCTCATTATGGAAAATAAATGGACATGGACATGATTGTTTTAGTGTATTTTTTAAACTTGGCTTTTTGAGGATCTCATTATACTATAGGATATTTGCTATAAAAGAATGTATATGATCTTGGGGAGTGATTTGCACTAACCAACACTGGATAAATCTCAGCTAGTTAAAATAGTGCTACCTCAGACTACAGGCTCACTCTCAGCACTGGTCAGACCAACAGAATTGCAGGATGGAAGAACACAAGAAGGCCTATTTGGTCATTCTGTGTAACCTTTAGATGGTCAAGCTCCTCCATACCAAATCATCATCCCTCACACAGCAAGACATCTCGAGCACCACAGTTTACATTGCCAAGTGATCAGTCATTTTATGCTTATACCTGCATGGCCTTAGAACATCTTACTTAATTGGGTGAACTGCCTTTCTGCTCTGATTATCACTCTCACTCCTTATCTCTACCTTTTCCAAATGACTTTAGATATTAAAGTCACCCACAAAGAGTGGGCATTCAGGGTGGGCAGCAGCAGAAGTCTCACTTCCAGCCTACATTTTTCCTGTTACATGTACCAGAAGGAACTAGCCTAGAAAAAGAGTAGGCTTGAATATAAAGGAAAAATATCTGAATTTGCTAATTTTTCTCAGGTACTTCAGAGCCTTATTGGTTTGGAATGGGTAAAGGTAAGGAGTGGGTTGAAAAGTAATGATATTGTGACTAAATTTCTTTGACAGAGACTTATGAGCTTTTTGGTCCTGTGCCTCAGTTTCCTTATGGGGACAACAAGAAGGCTTATATAATTTTAACAGCTGGATATTTCTTGGGTACTATTTAAATTCATTATTTAATGTTTATATGGTACTTGAAAGGTGAAAAATATTAACAAAGAATTGTTATTCAAGCAATAAAATATTATAATGTAAACATCCAGAAGGCTCTGGAACAGATGGTAGAAAATCAATTGCATTTCTTCTTCTTATTATTATTATTATTTTTTGAGACAGGGTCTTGCTTTTGTAGTTCAGGCTGGCCCTGAGCTCACTATGTAGCCTAGGCAAGCCTGGAACTCAGCAATCCTCCTGCCTCTGCCTCCCGAGTTCTGGGATTACAGGCGTGAGTCACCACACCCAGCACTGTGGTATGTGGTATTGATTGCTGGTGGGCGTGAGTCACCATGCCCAGTATTGTATGTGGTTCCCGGGGATCAAACTCAGGACCTTGCACTTGCGAGACAGGCACTGGAACCATGGAACTAAATTCCCAGCCCATGCATTTCATTTTATACATATTATGTATGAATCATACTTACCACACAAAGCATGAACATAATTGAAATTTGGTTAATAACACAATAGTTTTCTTTTGAAAAAAATACATCAGTTTAATTATAACTCTGAGCCTAAAGTCAAGGATCCACCCCTTGTTCTCTTAGGGAGAATTCTCAAGAAAATCTCTGCTCTGATTCCTAGCCTTCTTTCTTCTCTTCTACCTCATTGCATAAATTCTGAGGATCTGATGAAAGACTTGGAAAGGACACTATCGTGACACTCAGTTCCCATTTTCAAGGCCAACATATTAAAAGGGTTCACTGTCATGGTCAAAATCTTAGCTCATTAGTGGTTTATCTTCTGTAATATAGTAGTAGATATTATATGTTCCATGTAATATATCTACACATAGATATTATAAATATGATCTCTATTCCTAGGTTTCTACTTCAAGTCTCTTGAAACTCCCAAGCAATAAAGTGTTATCCATAATAGGCCCCTTTCACCCAAACCTGGGTTATTCTAATAGAGTAGAATCTTGGTTGGCTCAGAGAACAGTGGGCCTAGAGATTGTACCTAACCAGCAGTGGTCAACAATTTCACCAACTATGCCTTTGTACTGACCTCCATAATCTTCTCTACACATGGGAGTCAGTGGGCTTCTGTGTCGGGGAAGACATCAAAGCCCTTCAAAGACAATACACACAGAAAAGGTGTCCTTCTCATATACCTTACTTTGCCTCCATCTTCCACTTGGCTGTTTCTGAGGCACATCTTCTACAGTAAACTGGTAAGAGTAGGTAAAGCACTTCCTTGATTTCTGTGAATCCAAGGAAGGAATGTTGAACCCCCTGACTTATGATTGCTTGGGCAGAAATATGGAGGTGCTGTGATCAACTACTGACTTTAAAGGTGGGCCATCTTGTGGGGCTGAGCCCCTCATTTGTGGGATTATATACTAAATTAAAGTAGAGTGTATTAGAACTGAGCTGACTTCTAGGACACTAACACTGGAGAATTCTCTGGTGTGGGAGAAAGAAAAAGCCCACACATGTGATGTTAAAAGTGTCTTGAGGCTGGGCGTTGTGTCTCATGTCTGTAATCCCAGCACTCAGGAGGCAGAGGCAGGAGGATTGCTGAGTTTGAGGCTTGCCTGGGCTACATAGTGAGCTCAGAGCCAGCCTGAACTACAAAGCGAGACCCTGTCTCAATAAATAAATAAATAAATAAATAAATAAATAAATAAATAAATAAATAAATAAATAAATAAATAAATAAGTGTTTTGTGGGTAGAAACACACCATGGCAAATTCTGTGTCATCATCTTTAACAATCTTTTAATAATTTTTTTCAGTAATTTCTTTCTTTTCTTTTTTCTTTTTTTTTTGCACACATTGAAAATTAGTTCTCCCTTTCAAGGCTGAAAAGCCACAAGATCAGCTTTAGTTTATTCTCTTTGTAAATATTAACTGGCTCTCCATGCATGTATTTGTTCTGCTTTCCAGAATACATTACTCTCTATGGTGTTAGAAAGTAATAGTCACTGTTGTTATTCTCAGAAAATAAGCAACATAATAAAAGCTGTCAGTATAATAAACATGCAACAAAGGATAGAGGAATTTGAGACCCCTCTTTTTATTATTCAAAGGGAAATAAACCTGCTCAAAGGATTTAGCAGTTCAGTAGTTCATTGGCAATGCAGAACAAGTGCAGCACTAAAGTATAAAAACGGGGGAAATCCTCCCCAGGTCTTATACATGATAATTAAGCAAGTGAGATGCTGTGAGCAGACAATTCACAGAACAACAGCCTGGGCTTTCTCTGATAAATATGCCAAGAAGGGAGAAAATTATTGGCCACAGCTTTCATTTTTAACCTCTGGTCCAGAAATTATAGGAAACAGGTATCCGAGAAGCATACAAATCAGGGGCTTGCCTCTTCTTTCTCCCCGCACATATCTGAGTCCCTAAAACTATGAATTTAGAGTAAAACTCTGATTAGGATCTCAGACACCACACTCTCCTAGTGCCAGCGAAGTCCTAGTTACACTGGGCTGGGTGAGCTTCTTGAGCTGAGCAGGGCTATATGCCTTCTAAACTCATGGCAGGCTTTGACCAGGGCCAAAAACTGTTGCTCCAGATGCCTGGGTATTGGATAAGTCTACCTGCTCACAAAGACTGCTGCCTGTCTGGAAAACCATGGGACCCTGATCCCATCCCTTTTGGAGATCTCTGGCCATGACAATTGCCAACATATGATTCTGTTCCATGCCATGTTATCAGGCCCTCTGCAGAAGCAGGCTGGGTCACCTTGTTTACTGGAGCTGACACAGGCTTTTTAACAAAGAAGGGACTCTTGCTGTGTATGACCAAAGGGCTCAAAAGAGTGATTCATAGGAGGTTGTCAATACATCCTTTTTTTTTTTAACTTTAGAACAAGAGCCTCATGGGGATTTTTTTCCTCACTTACCTACAGATATCATTCTCTGCTTCTTCTAATCCAAACTGAGGGTCAAATGCTAGCTGTATTCTTGTTTTCTCCTGGGAATGGAGCCGCCATGTCAGAAGCAGATTCCTGGGGTAGTTGTTTGGGAAGCGGGGACTCTGTAGGTGGCCGTTTCCTGTCACCTGGATGGTTTCATCTCTCCGGTACAAGTCTGTGAGGTGATTGCCCTCTGTTAGTAGTCACAACTTGTAGAAATTAGTATGTTGCTCCAATTATAGGACACCAAAAAAAGAACAATTTATAATACATCACATTTTAAAGCAGTTCTCCATTTTGTTGACAAACAGAAGACAAAATAGTAGCCTTCAGTTTAAACAAACAATATACATTTTTACTATCCCTCTCTCCCTAAATTCTTCACAAATTTTGATATCCGTTACTTCATATTTTGGAGGCTATCTTACATCACTCCTGATATGCAATAAATAACAATTATCTTAGGTACCTTAAGTTCATTTAGATTGGAATAAAAATCAGTAGATAGTTTCTATAGTTTATCTTTATCCTTTTCTATGTAATACAAATAATTTTTTTTACTCTTATAATGTAACAATATATTTCCATTGACTAGGACATACATAATATTTCTGAATAAATGAATGAGTGAAAAACAAATGTATAGACTCTAAGGGTGCTTGACGGTCATTTATTTTATATTCCAATAACATTTGTTCCAGTAAGTTTCTCTAGCTTTATAATCATTACATTTTTTTTCTGTTGTTTCCTGTGATTAAGTCCATTTCTCATGAGTTTTTCTATATGCTGTACAGTAAGGAATTCATCTGATTTTGCTTATGGTTCCTGTGAAGATTCTCAGAGATTTTAGAATGTCCCAGATAATGGAAGTACTTTTATTTTACTTGGTGGGCCTCTAAGATCATACCTGCATTTACCCATAATGCAGTTTACAGAGGTTCCCTACATAGTTTCAGAATGTGAGCTGGCCATGCCACAAAGACCTTGAGGACAAACTCATAAGTGAAATAAATAGGACACAGAAATACCATATCATTCATTTAGTATGAGAAACTAAAGGTATAAGTAAGGTCCAGAATGCATGATAGGTACTGTAAAATGGGAAGAAGATACAGAGAAAAAAGAAAGAGGGGGAAAGTAAAGAAAGGAGAAAAAATGATGGTAAAAACAACAACAAAAAATGGAAACAGAGCTTATGCATACTGGGTTGATAGTTGTAGGGAGGGCAACAGAATGGGAAAAATGAGAATCAAGATATATCATGTACAGTACCAATACTTAGTGCTGAACGTGA
>PVIC010042997.1:0-15598 GCA_004025085.1 Thryonomys swinderianus | reverse complement strand
CTACAGTGCTTACGTGCAAGGCTTTCAATGGACAATGTAGTTAGTGGTTAACATATAGGTTTAGCATGATTAGAATCTAAATCTACAGGAACTCAAAATACAAAGATAACTTTGTCTGGCAGAGAGTACTTAAAAACTTCCCGGAATGTGCTCTCTGCTCCTAAAACTTCTCCCCAGGTGATCTGCAAGTTTCTTATGCTAAAGACTGGCCCAGGCTCTCAAGGCACAAGTCTTTGTCTCTTAGAATACTTCCCTATTTCCTATTGAGAAGCTAGTTCCCTTTGTCATTTTATTTAATCACTAAACATTAATGCAGTCAGTAAGTCAAGCAGAGATTGTATTAGAGGAAGAACAGCAAGCTCCTAAGAGAAGGAGCAAGGGAAGGCAACTCTGGGCCAGAGGTTATCATAAGACTTCTTTCATCAGGCATCCCAATGCAGCGATCCAAAGGTTGCAGATCATCTTGGGAGCTGGCCAGCACTGTTTGGTATAGTGCAGATCTCGCAACTGCTAGTTGGTGCAGCACCCAGTGCAGATCTCCAGGCCTGAAAAGAGTCTCCTCTAGCAGGGTCTGCTTCCCACACAGTACTCCAAACTTGAGATCATGTCAGTGATACACAAACTAATTCCCTACTCTTTTCTTTAGCATACCCCCCCCACAGCCTTCTGACTCCCACCCAAATAGGACCAGAAGAGAAATAGCACCTTCTCCTCCATAAGCTAATATCTATGATGGTTATTAGATAGAGGATAGAGAATGAGCATAAAGGAACTAGATTAGTATATGTGCTGCCGAAGCGAGCACAAGGAACTAGATTAGAACAAGATGAAATTAAGAGATTCCCCTTTTTTGCATATCCAAGGAAAAATGTGTTTTAAACGTACATGATGTTTAAAACACATTACTTTTTCAAGCTACAAATTTCTTGATTTATGGATATTTTGAAATAATTCCTTAAGACCCTGAACTATGCAAATTGGAAACATCAGGGCTAAAGGATACTTGCTTGAAGGAGATGAGAAATGGAGTATCTGGCTATCATTTTGAAAACTACCTATTCTTCCATAACAAAACTTGAGTGGACAGTCCAGAAATATACATAGGAATCAAATGAACAAAAAGGAAAGGACTGACAGAGTAGAAAACTTTTAAAGAAGAGAGTGACATAAGCAGGAGAGTTTTTAGAAAGATGATTCTGGCAATCTCTGAATAGTGAATTTGTTAGGAAAGAGGTTCAGAGACAGCACTGGGAGTTATTATCACTGTCCAGGCAAGAAATGCCCTGAACTAGTACAGTGACAGTGGGAGAGTCTCTTCTTATGCTTTACTTCAAATCCTTCCTACCATTCTCTTTACTCTAACCAGTGCTACAGTCACCATTTCGGTAGATTTCAATTTATTTCTGGGCAGGGAGGTGACACCCTCAGCTCTAAGCTGTGAACCCATGCCTCTTGACCAGACTCTTCTCTGATGTTGCTGTGTGCACCCCCCCAAAAATTCACTCTACAATATCTTGAGCACACCTTAGAAAGATAAAGGTGCTAATGTCCATGTAGCAAGGCTTGCACGGTGGTGGACAGGCATCTCCCCCATAGACAGCTCGGATGCATTTCATCAGGCTGCTCAAAAGATCTGGCAGGATAAAAAGTTTACAGCAGTGCCGATCTCAGTGAGACCATCTTGAGTTGGCTTGCTCTCTTTCTCTACTCACTCGCCTATGCCTCTCACTGTTCCCTGGACCCAGTGTCAAATAAACCACTGTTCACAAAGCTTGTCTCAGGATTTATCTTGATGGAAACCTGGTTGACACAGGTAATCACAGAAACTAATAATCACAGAGATTAGGGTTAAAGGAAGGAGAAACTTCTAAGATTTCTAGAGTTTCCACTGCAGGTGATGGAACTGGCATGTGTTGAGGTTACCCATATGATGGTTGATCTCCAAAACATGCACACATGTGTGCACACACAAACACACATACACATTTGCACAGTTCTCTTTTCATTTTTATATATGGCTAGAATATGACTCCCAGTTTTCTGATTTCTTAAAACTGCTTTCTTATCCCATATGCATGCTGTTCTTTCCTCCCTTACTCATTTTCCACCTCTTACTGCATTTTCTCCTCTGGTGTCTTTCTTTTTCATTCATATTACATAATTTATTTTCACATTCTAAGGTAAAATTCTAACTAAGCCAAATTTACATGGAAAGAACAAGTAAGTATTTTTATTAAAGATCATAAGGAAAGAGTAAAAGCAATGTACTGCTCTGCAGGACAATTTGTTAGCATCCTCAGGTAATTGGGAGTCTCGTAAGGACTTATTCTGTGGGTCCGTGTGTGCACAGTGCAGCCGTGACTCCTTCCCTTCTCTACAGTTTTAATGATGTGGAGAAGGCTCCTGTGAGGTGGGGTTAGAAGATGGCCTCATCTTTCCTTCCTCTGAGGTCTGTCCATGTTTAGTAGTGGAGGGCAGTAAGCAATATTTTATTTGGTGTAACAGTGAGTCATGTAACAGAGAGATTATTTCACATTATACAGTCACAGTGATACAAGTATGCATATGGAATTATGATCATTCAGTTCAACACGTATTAAACAAAACACATGTCCCTTGACTGATAAAGAGTTATAGCTCAATAAACATATAGCAAATTGAAAATATTATAAACCAAAAATGCATTTAATACAATGGCACCTTTGCCACATAGAACACTGCAGAACACAGTTGCCTTGCAATTAGGTAGCTGACTGATGGCTGCTGCTCATGGCCACAGCCCAGCATCACAAGAAAGGTACACACTGGGGAAATGTCAAAACTCAAAATTCAAAGATCGGTTTCTACTGAATCTCTATTGCTTTTGCACCATTGTAAGATGGAAACATTGTGCTTTGAACATAAATCGAGACCATCCATATTCTCACACTGCCTAATTATACTCATCAGTGTAGAGTCTGGTATCTTTTATTATGAAGAAAACACTGCTTTATAACTTATTCCCTATCACATGCAATAGGACAAGTGAAAGCAGAGGTCAGTGTCCTCCCTGTGTAGGTTTCCATGTCCAGACACATAGTAATGAAATTTTGCCACTGTTCCATGTCAGCCTGCCACAGCATAACCTGCTAACTCTTTTGCCCCCGTTACCAAAGTCTGGCTCCTGACTTACAATACACAGAGTGCACATCAGAAGAAATTGCAATATTAAGAACCATATGTTTGAAAAAATAATCTTGTCCTTGTAGCAAGCTCTCAGTTTTAATCTCCTTCTAATCTGGACAGTACCTTGGGGATCTGTCCCTTTGAACTGTTAACAGAATCTGACCCCTTGGTCAGCTGTCCCAAAACCCTTACTGTCATCTACTTTAACCAGAAGTATCTATATAACCAGAGAAGGAATGAAAGCATTTTTCCTTTTAAAAATTCCGTGTTACATTCAAGGTCAATTTCCTAAAGATCCATTAGGAGAGTGGGGGCAAGGGGTGTCTGGGCTACCTGCCAATGGAGCTGAGTAGAAAGCAACCAGATGAGGTGCCATTTTTTCACATGCAAACAGTTCTAGTGAGATTTGTTTGTGCCCTGTCATGACTAGACAACCCAAATACCACCCAGCCTGCATCAGCAGTTGGGTCTGGATTTTGTCATTGTCAGTCTCTGTGGTATTCAGAAGAGATGCTGGCTCAGTGGGACCAACAGAGTTTAACTTCCAAATGTGTCTGAAATCCTTTAAACCTTTTGTTGGAGGCGTTGCAAAATCATAGTGGGTATAAGCTGTTCTTTCCCCCTTCGGTGGTTGCATCACAGTCACCAAGACAAGCACAACTGGCTCTTTCTCCAGAGAATGTTGGCATCTGTTGTCCAAAGGTTAAACATGCTGGGCCCTGGCTTGCTGAATTGCATTTCATTAGAGAGTCCAAGGACGCACAAGCTGAGCTCAGCATCTCTCTGGGGAGTGGGAAGCAACCGCTCCTTGTTCTTCCTCCAGGGAAGGCAAGTGACATATGGTGCCCTGTCTGTGACACAAACAGTTAATTTCCACCAGATTTTCTGTAGTTTCAGCAGCTCTGGGATTAGAAAGGACAAGTTCTTTACAATACCCCCCCCCAATATCTCTCCAAGTTGCTTTCAGAGTCTCTGCTTTTGTTCTTATTCTTATTCTTTCTTGGCAGTTTTGTTTTGTTATGGAGGTAAACACTTGGTCTGGGATTGAAAGGGATTTAGCCGCTTTGATTTTTTCACTGCCTTTACCCAGGGTCTCTGGGACTGTTATTTTAAGTCTTGAGATAGCCACAAATGTCCCTCTCTGACATGCATATGCACTTCTCCCTCATTCACCTTTCTGTTTTTCTGCATAATGTTTATTAATGATTCTGCAACCATATTGGCCCATATGGAATAAGAATTAGCTAAAGCAAAGGCATTTGATAGACTTGGTGGTGATAGTGGTATTCAAGTGTGTGTGTAAGGGAGGAAAGGAAGGGAGACAAGGAGAGAGAAGGAAAAGAAGAGGAGAAGAAGAAAGGAGGAAGAGAGGGAAGGAGAGAGGAATAATGACAAATATTTACTGAGAACTTTCTATGTGCCAGACATAATGCATTTTACATGCATTTTTATTTGATTCTCTAATTCTCTTCAACTCTTAGAGAGTTGCTACCCATGCTATTACTATCTCCATTTTGCTGAATTTTCTGCAAAAATTCTGATACAAAATCTGTGTTTAATCATCTTATACTATGATGCCCATCAGTGAAATACCCTCATTTTTTCTAAGAATTTTATTTTGTAAAGTATAAAATTACTTTTTCATGATAATAAATCTCAAGATTGATAATAACCAATAATTATTGGAAGTTTTATTATCAAACATTATGTTTGCAGCTTTACATGCATTATCTCACACAAATTTGCATATATTTATCACTCAACTTGTATTCATACAGTACAGATGAGAAAATGCAAGGAAGGTTTTTTAAGTAAGTAACTTGTCTCAGCTCATACAATAAATGTGTGGCAAACTAGAATTCAAACCCAAAGCCGCTAATTCAAAAGTCCAACATTGAGCCAGAGGGTTAGCTCAGTGGTTCCGGCGCCTGCCTCACAAGCGCAAGGTCCTGAGTTCGATCCCTGGTAACCACATAGAATGCTGGGCGTGGAGACTCATGCCCACCAACAATCAACACCGCATACCACAATGCCAGGCGTGGTGGCTCACGCCTGTAATCCCAGCACTCGGGAGGCAGGGACAAGAGGATTGCTGAGTTTGCGGTGGCTTGCCTGGGTTCCATAGTGAACTCAGGGCCAGCCTGAACTACAAAGCGAGACCCTATATCAAAAGAAAAAAAAAAGCCCAACATTTTCCCAGCAACTACACCATTTTATATTATTTTCTTGAGAATAGTGTCCAAGAAGAGAATACTTAATACTTTTGCATGTAACACTGTGAGCGCTAGTACTTCATTTTTAATGTATATACAGATTCATGCATTCAATATACAGTATAAATAAGTTTGGAAAGACAGACACTTCAGAAATACAGAAACAAGCATTTCTTGAGGTGTTATTAGATGCCACTATGTGGTATGGGATCCTTGCTTTGAAGGAACTCACAGCATACCAGGGAGGGATGCTTATTACATACATATATTCAAAAGAAGGTGGTGAGCTTTGTGAGGGGTTGTAATATATATACTCAGAGGAATCATCAAATGAAGCTGAACCTCTGGGAGATTTTGTGCAATCTCTCTACACCATTGTTTTCCAATGCTTCTTTTGCATTGTTAACACAGTTCTAGAGGGTAAAAAAAAAAAAAATGTTGATAAGGGTTTTACATTGAAAAATAAAGCAATTATATCAATAAATAAGTAAATGCCCATCTTGAACTCCCTACTCAGAAAGTTTCCCAGGCCTCCTAGCTCCTCCTGAAGTACAGAGCTACTCAACCAAGCCATCTGCACTGTAAATGCTCAGTCCTACCTATCCTTCCAGGATTCCCAGCCAAACTCGTGGAGCCCACACTTTCCTCCCTTCCATCTCCAGGGGCTTTCACTAGGGTGGGCTTGTTGTTCAAAGGCAAACAGTGAGAGTCTCTCCTGCAAAACTTTGTACCCTAGGACTTGGAGATAGCCACTGCTCATTGCCATATTTGAGAGAGAAGTGGCTTGTCTCAACTGGCCACAAGGAAAAACAGTACAAGGAATTCATAAGGAAAAGAGAAAAGTGGAACAGAAAATGAGAAATTGAGACAAGAGGCCACATAGTTCCTAGAAAAATGGAAAGAGAGCCCTTGAAGTTTTGGGATTTCCTATAAGTTTCAGCAATGTTTACTTGTACTTTCTGTCTTGAATTTCCCTATTTAATTTCACTGAATTACTTTTTATATATTACTGCAAATAAATTTCTATTTCTTCCTATCAAAAGTTTCTTGACTAAATACCCCTAAACCTTTTTGGTTGAGTCATAAATTTATCCTTTTAATCTATTATTTCATCCCAAGAATCAGACCCAACCACAGCTATCCATAATTCTGCAAATGCATTTAGCCTGTTCCTGCCTCTCTTTCTTGGTCACTGATTTTTCTCTTCTCCAAAGACCTATCACCTAGTTGCCTGAGTGTCTGCCTGCCAGTCAGCCTTTGAGCTCCAGTGGGATTTTTCTCCAGATAGTTCCCCTGAACCCCCTTGGCTACAAGGAAGTAACCCCTCTCTTAAACAGAGCTTCCAATATTGGTTTCTTGGCTTTAGTGACTTT
This sequence comes from Thryonomys swinderianus, assembly GCA_004025085.1. Classification (NCBI taxonomy): domain Eukaryota; kingdom Metazoa; phylum Chordata; class Mammalia; order Rodentia; family Thryonomyidae; genus Thryonomys; species Thryonomys swinderianus. The sequence continues at coordinate 8,847 of PVIC010042997.1, read as the reverse complement.
TTCCTTATAATAGCTGGCTATTAGAATACCCAGCTTCTCTTGCATAATATATTCATAATACATTCTTTGAAACAGATTTTTATCTCAGTCTTTCCCACACTTTAACAGTGTTTAGCATATAATAAATACTAAAATGCTGTTTCTAGATTTGGTAAATAAAGGAATGAATTCAAGTTACTAGAAAGAATAGTTAACTGCAAAATATTCACTTTGGAGGAAAAAAAAACAGATATCAAATATAACACAAAAGGGCTAGAGATTTAGCTCAGTGGTTTCAGTGCCTGCCTAGCAAGCACAAGGTCCCTGGTTCGATCACCCATAACCACATACAACAATACAGGGCATGGTGGTTCATGCCCACCAGCAATCAGTAACATGTACCACAAATGGCAGGCTTGGTGGCTCAAGCCTGTAATTCCAGCATTCGGGAGGCAAAGGCAGGAGGATTACTGAGTTCCGGGCTTGCTGGGCTACATAGTGAGCTCAGGCCAGCCTGAACTACAAAGCAAGACCCTGTCTCAAAAAAAAAAAAATACAAATTAAAGTATGTTGAGATCATAGAGACTTCAATCAAATGTCAAGTTTAATCTACATCGTCTCTTTTACTTAAAAAAATCCATGTCTACATGATTCCATGCAACATACAAATATAGTACTGCACAATGAAATTTATTAAGAATCAAGTTTTAACATGTTGTATGGTTTTTGTGATAAAAAGAAAAAATTTTACCCATTTACTGTAGTACTTATCATCATATAGCATGGTACATATCCATTTATTGTATCTATTTACTGTATCTGCCTTACTGGAATGGAAGAGAATGAACACCATTTCATTCACTGTCATGTCTTGTGCCTAGAAGAATGTGTGGTATAGAGATGGTATATGACCAATAGTCAATGAAGGAATGATTGAATGATGACTAAGTAGAAAATATGAAAGGAGTCATAACTTTTACCCTCAATAAGTATCCAACTTTCTTTTAGCCCAGAAGGCATTTTTGATGTCTTGCCTAGATCCTTTACAAGACAGCACCTTCATCCTAACCCTGCTGTAAATGTTGACTGCCAAAAGCTCAAAGCTGCCCCCTTCTCCAGTGGGAACATCTATTAAGAAAATCCAGTGAGAATTAACTCATATCACATACTGGTACAAATTCTCCAACGTTGAGTGTGATTGTGAGCTGTATATAAAATGTACCAATAAAGAATTCATTTATTTAAAAAAAGAAAAGAAAAGCCTAGGAGATTGCATATTAACCCTGAACGTGGCCAATAGACAATGATTGACTGACAGGTGCAAACACAGCCTATCTCTTCAACAAGCAAAAGTTTTGTGATGTCATTTGCCATCTAGTGTTCCCAAGATGGCAAGGTGATCACTCATGGTGATCAAGGTGAGCCCAGGCAAGCCTCAAACTCAGCAATCCTCCTGCCTCTGCCTCCTGAGTGCTGGGATTACAGGTGTGGGCCACCATGCCCAGCATTGTGGTATGTGGTACTGATTGCTGGTAGTTGTGAGTCCCCACACCCCATATTGTTGTATGTGGTTATGGGGGATCCAACTAGGGACCTTGTGCTTGCCAGGCAGGCACCAGAACCACTGAGCCAAATCTCTGTCCCCAGCACTCATCTTTATCTGGTTCTTCCTCATTCTGTTTCTTTCTGACAGTTTTTACTTGGGAATACTCTCTCAAATTACTGGCATAAAAATCCCTGTTTTAGGCTTTGCCTCTAAGGAACCCAACCTCAAACATTTGGGGTAATTTATTATGAATTATGAGCCATACATTATTTATGAGACAATGCCCATTTGGAAATTTAATTGAATCTTACTTTTACAACCAATTTTCAAGACATTTTTATTCCGGATTTATTCAAGTCTATGTAGGCTAAATCACATGCCATACTTAATACATTTCACATGATCAAGGTAAAATTTGAATACAGTCTACCTAACTCCATCATTTTACATTCATGTAGAAGTTCATTCATACATTCAATAACAAAAAGAGATAAAAGAGGTTTTGTGGCTGGTCCTTGGTTAGCCAGAATATGTAACTGCTAACAACCATGCAATCCCTAGAATTCAGGCTATCAAATAGATTCTCCTTTCCCTGAATGACTTTCCTTACTTGTTCTGACAAGACTCCAACTTATAGGTTTACATGCTAGAGTCTTTTAGTTCTTTCCTCTGCCATTAATAATTCTACTGCCTTAAGTAATTCTCAGCACTATGGGAATGTAGATACCTGTTGACCTCTTTTGTTGATTGATGAAGACATCAAGTTAAGTGATATTCCCCAAGGCCATAACACACATCTTCCTCAGACCTAAGCATTTCAAATTCCTTACCAGTGTCTCAGACTTTTGCATTGTTATCTTATACAAAACGGCCACTTTTACCATTACCGAGAGAGATGAGCTGCTGATAGGAAACTGTTTTGACTCCTGTCTTTAACTAGCTATGTCTGATTTTACTAGCTAAGAATGGGGAGCAAAAAAAAGTACATGTGAAGTATAATCATCTTTCCAGGATAGCATTTGCAGACTCACAGATCAGATTAAAATGTAATGTGGGGTTGCTGTATATAAATTCTAATTTTGTAAAGTGAAGTTAAGAGGAATAGATAAATTACGAATGTCTTTTCTACTTGGAATGCTTCAGCTGCTTGGCTTCTATCACTCATCTGTTTTGGAGTGTGTTACATTTTCTTTTTTAAATAAATTGAATTTGTTGGTACATTTTAGGAATACCTTATGATCACATTCCTCATTGGCAACTTATATCTTCACATAATATATCTTGATTCTTATTTTTTCCTATTTCTCTGCTCTTCCTTCAATCCCATAACCCCCATATACATAAGCTTTGTTTCCATTTTTTTCCTTTTTATCATCAAATTTTTTCTTTCTCTTCTTTGCTTTCCCACCTGCTACTTCCCTTTTAACATTTTCTTCCTATTTCACAGTACCTATCAATATGTTCTATTTTCATAAATGAGATTTATTTCGGGGTTGAATAAAGAGAATGTTTTCTAGTTAAATAATTTTTAAATGTGAAATTTTAGAGGTTTTAACAATTGCTTTAATTAAAGATAAATAGTAGAATGATGTACTGCAAACTGAATGTAAATAAGAAGGATGAAACACAATTATAATGCCCATAGAAAGAGAAACTATGTTGAAATTGTAGTTCACAGTCTGACACTTTTTTAATTGGACTTGGAAAGGAATATATGTTAGATTGTGAATTGTTATAGTCTATCTATGATATTTTTGTTTCTATCAAAGCAATGTTATAGATTTTCAGTACTTATTTAGATTATATTTGTACCTCAAACAAAAGATTGTGTCAAAGAACACAATACCAAAAGGAAATCTCACTAGGCTTCTAGCATAAAAATGAAGAATTGCAATGTAATCCTAAAAATATTTTTTAAATATGACCACATTCTACAAATGAGCTGGCTTTATTCCTCATTTTGTATAGTTTTATACTTTAAGACAGAATCTCCCTAAACAAAGATTTCCAGATGTTTTCACTATAATAATGAATAATTGTATATCAACCTCATAAATAATAATTACAATATGATATTAAAAGATGGTATCGTTAACAGAGAGCAGGGAGACCAGAGCCTTAAATAAAGAGGCTTGGGTTCCAGCACAACATAAGCTAATTTTGTGATGTTGGACATTCTTCTTAATTCTTTTTTGGCTTCGTTTTCCTCAAAATTGTACCTTAAGAGAATAGAACTAGACAATCTCTAATGTTTCTTTCAGCTCTATATTTGTGTGAATGCACACTTAAGGAATTAGTTTAAGTACTTTAGAGAAATATCTCAGAGCTTTCATAATTTTTCCAAATTACATGGATTTTATTTCTTTCTAGGATATGGTAATATGATGAAACATATGTATCTCCCCAGAAACATAACATGTTGAGCCATGCTCATATAAAATATATTAATATTATTATTAAATGTGGGGCCTGACATAGGATAGAGGAAGCTATGACTGATGGGCTGAAATGAAGTTATATAAGAAAAAACGTCTGGTTGGTGACTCTGGAGAAGTGTACAACATTAAAATGATAGAACAGACCGTCAAAAGTCAGATCCAAGCAAATCAGCCAGTACAGGAAGTATAAAGGAAGTACTGTAGGTCAAAGCAGACAGAATCCAATATCTGGGAGCAAAGAATGGATAAGAATAGCTCCAAAGAACAGATAACATCAAGGAGAGGTCAGATTTTAGGGCATAGCTTATTTTCTCTCTATGCTGTTTCTGTCTCCCTCTTCATGTAGATAGCTGTGCCTATGAGGTGCTTATTATAGTTCAAATAATGTGAAAAGTAATACTAATGAAATATGACACTGCTTCAAGTAAGATACTGGCCAGGGAGAGAGAGAGAGAGAGAGAGAGAGAGAGAGAGAGAGAGAGAGAGAGAGAGAGAGAGAGAATTGTCAAATTCCTTCCCTTCAAAGAGTATCAGAATGTTCAGATGCTTTAGAAATAATGGAAGAAGGAAATGAAATTTTAGAAAGAGAAAGGAATGGATCTTTGTTTCTTAGATATTTACTTTGTACTCACTGGGTATGAAGGGGAAACAAGCCACTCTACATCCTATGTACTCTCCTACAAGCTGAACTAGTACAGGTAGCACTAGAGAGCAGGCCCTGGCCAATGAAAGCCCGAACAGAATCCTCACCTTGTGGAGAGCTCTATGAAATAGCTGGCACAGCCTCACCCCCACGCAGCAATTCCTCTTGAGCATCCCCAAGAAAACAATGTAGAAGTCTACTCTCCATAAGGATTCTTACACACTGCCTGCAGCCCTGCAAGAAGGTATTCTGACTCATCCCTCATTCAAAAGAGAAGAGTTTACAAAGTAATTATTATAGAAATACATGGCAATATAGGGGATGCAGTAGATACAATGAAACTTCCTTCCCCAAGAGAATTCTTCTTCTGTACCAACTGACTAACTAGAGAAGGATTTTCCAGTTCATATTTTTTAAATAAACTTCAAATTGACCTATAGAGAACACACTTCGGTGGGACAGGAGTGGAAGAGAAGAAACTAGTTAGGATTATAGGAATCCATGTACAAGACTGTAGTTACCTGGAATTCTGACAGTAACCTTCATCTGTTTTTCTCACCTTTCCCTGTATGGTTGTGGCTAGCTGGTCCTGACTATAGAAGGGTGAAATGCAGTAAGGTTTCAGATGTAGCCCAAAGGCTTAACTGAAAGGACTTTCTAGCAGATTAAAGATAAATGGCAAAAGAAAGAATTATGACAATTAATCCAAAGATTAACAATAGCTGGCGTCTCCAGTTAAATATAGCTCTTGGTCCCTCTGAACTCAACACAATCTCACAATCCTTTCTAACACAATGCTGTAGAGATATACTAGTCCATAGAGCAGAGAGGAACATTGTGACTTGTCATAATTGGGGATATATATATTTTTATGTAATGCAGTTCTAGTATATTTTGACACTCTATCAGAGGCTTAGAAACAGATGCTTAGAATTTTTGTTCTACCACTGAACTAGTAAGTGCAATGAGGTAAACACAGTCATATTCACTTCAACCTTCCCAAAAGGTAAAATTCTATATTTCTATGCCTTTGCTAATTACAGAGAAAATCAAGAAATAAGGGATGGGGAGCAGCATAAGAAATCAACCTCAATAAATACTTTATGACCCAAAACTAGAAAGAAAAATTGCTATCCTTGGGCAATAGCTGTTTGTAGATTGAGAGGTTCAAATACTTTATCCTAAAATTAGTATTTGATTGGAAAAGACTTAAAAGGGAATTTCAAGAAGTCATTGTTGAAAAAATGTTTACTTTAAAATAGCATGGTAGTGCAGGAACTAATTATGTGACTTTGTACAAATCTCTCTAACTCTCTGAGTCAGAACTTAGTCATTTTGTATCAGGAATAACTATGCAGATTGTTTTGAAAATTAAATAAAATAATGTGTGTATAACATTTTGGACAATCTATACAGTGTTGGTCCAATATGCACAATGATTAATGCTTTTGAATGAAATATAGGGGCTTCTTCACTTATTTTTGCACCCCCATGTAATCCCGATGGGGCGATGAAAAGGAAATAAGAAGTATAACTCACTATAAATTCAAATCTTGCCACAATGGCATTTTCAGTGTATCACTGGCCCTGGGCTCTACACATCAGCTCATGTGGAAGAAACTTTAATCACTGTTCACTGTGAGCATTATTAGAACTAGCGCAATCAGCAGAGCGTGTTCTCATTTATTCAAGTATGCTAAGCAGTTTATAATAGTCACATACACTATGCTTAACTCTACTATCCCCCCACCAAACAAAACTCTGCCTCTCCAAGGCAGACAGAAGAAAAGGTACCTGAACTGTATACTCAATCCACATCGACACCAACTTCAGTTCCTTAGATTTTAACAATGAAATTTGAGTCTGACAGCTAAGCACCAAAGATACAAAGTATTGAATGGAGTGGGAGAAACCACCAGAAAGAATCTCGCAGTGACTTTCAGTTGAATGCCGCAGCAAGTATACATAGCATTTGAGTCACAAGGCTAGACAGACATACTGTAACTCCATTACAAGCTCTCCGTGAAAAATAAACTAGTTCTGGCAACAACTGGTGAGTGTGATTAAGTCTAGTAATGGGTGTGATACAGTTTTAAGGAGTTTCTCTAATTAGGCTCTAAACAAATTTGATATCTTGATTGGTTTTCTTTGGGATATTCAGTATCTTAGATAGGAGTGTAATGTCTACTGTCCAAGTATTAGTTAATAGCTAATTGAGTCCTAATTTTTATACCAAATTTCCTTTTCTGCATCTATATCCAGGCTACACAACCCATGCCAATTAAAAAGCAGAACAATTAAACAGTAGAAAATCTAGCTATAAGGGCATGTCAGACTCTGGATCTGCCTGGAGCAGGCCATTCACTTCAAAATTATCTGAGGGCCTGTTTATGTGCTATGAATTCACATGGCAATTTGTAGTTATTGCAATAACATTTTTTTTTTCTTTTTGAGACAGGGTCTCGCTTTGTAGTTCAGGCTGGCCCTGAGCTCACTGTGGTGCCCAGGCAAGCCGCCGCGAACTCAGCAATCCTCCTGTCTCTGCCTCCTGAGTGCTGGGATGACAGGCATGAGCCACCACGTCTGGCACTGTGGTATGCGGTGTTGATTGTTGGTGGGTGTGTCTCCATGCCCAGCATTATATGTGGTTACTGGGGATCGAACTCAGGACCTTGTGCTTGCGAGGCAGGTGCCGGAACCACTGAGCTAACCCTCCGGCCCTGCAATAACATTTTTAAGATGTATTTAAAGGTTACAATATGCAAGCTATGTGTTAAATAGTAGAATGAAAATTATTACTATTATAATTATTAATTTTGTAGTATTTCAGATTGAACCCAGAGTTCAGTCCTTTTTAAATATTTGATGTGGAGGCTAGGCCTCATTAAGTTGCTAAGTTGCCCAGGAGGACCTCAAATTTTGGAGTCCTCAGCCTCCTAGAGTACTGGGACTACAGGTATGCAACTCCACAGTCAGAAGAAATGATTCAAATTTCTCTGCTGTTAGAGCAGTTAATGTAGGGAGAAAGCCAGGCATATAAACCACATGGTCACAATGTGGTACGTGATGCAGAGCCTTCAGCACTCCTTGGCTTTCTCAGAGAGATGGCATGCAGGCTGCACTTTCAAGACACATGATGAGAGCTGGCACAGTAAATAAAACCAGAGAAGGGGGTTTCGTACAAGAAGTAAGCCTTATCAGAGAAATACAAGGGGCACATATTTGAGGCTAATGATGAATTTCGCTTGGAATATTTTTTAGAAGAATGAAATAAACCTAGGAAGAAATATAACTAAAGCCCAGGGAAGAATTAAGGGCTGAAACTATAAGTTTAGCAGTCATCAGAGATAAAGAGAAGACGTACCAAACAAACAATCAGACAGTGAGACTGGGACCCTGAGGAACATGTAGGCTTAAAGGTTAGCAAAAAGATGAACAATTCATGATCAATATCTTCAAAAGAAAAACACCTGGGAAAGAAGTTCAGAATGTTTAAAATGCTAAGGAGATGGCCAGAAACAGCAAATGAAACAAAAAATATAACTAATACACGCCTAAAATAGTATGCATTCCATTCAGCAATATGAAGAGAACTTATAACCTTTTAAAAAGTAGATTCAATGGTGTGGATGCCCAGGGGGTAAGAAAGGAGAGCTAAAGCAGAGATTGTGCTCCTTGTAAGAAAAAAAGTGAATTGAAGGAAATCTAGGTCAAAGTCAGATATTCTATTCTGCAAGAAATTGAGAGCATTTTAGGTTGAGGGCAATGAATCATTAGAAACTAAGCAATGAAATATATAATGAAGATAGTTAAAGAAATAAGAATAAAAATAGACAGGAAATGTGAAGTAGGGAGAATTTTGTTGAATACAGGGGAGCTTCTTAATAATTTTTCATTATATCCCACTGTAAGGAATACATCTGGCTCAAGATGCATATATAAACAAAGAAACAATCATATATGTAAAACAAATATATAATACTTATCCTTACTGGTTATTATATATCCTGATATTTTCTTGTTCTACTCCATTCTTCTTTACATCAATTTTTAAAAGTGAATCAAGGGCCGGAGGGTTAGCTCAGTGGTTCCGGCGCCTGTCTCGCAAGCGCAAGGTCCTGAGTTCGATCCCCGGAAACCACATAGAATGCTGGGCGTGGAGACTCACGCCCACCAGCAATCAACGCCGCCGCATACCACAATGCCGGGCGTAGTGGCTCACGCCTGTCATCCCAGCACTC
>PVIC010042996.1:0-15598 GCA_004025085.1 Thryonomys swinderianus | reverse complement strand
GGAACCACTGAGCTAAATCTCTGGCCCTCTCAACTTTACTTTTGCAAATGTACAGTTTAATGGATCCCTTGGGATTCTGCACAATTTTATTTATCAATGGATGCATTTTATTGCTTAATTGCTCTCATTAGAATCTTATTTCAGTGGTAAATAGATGGAGCAAGAATGACACCCTTGTGCTATTTCTGATCTCAGGGCAAAAGCATGATCTTTGAACATTAAGTATGATGACAGCTGTGTATTTTTCTTTGGGAACTTTTATCAGATTATGGCTGTTCCCTTCCATTCCAGTTAAAAAAAAATCATTAAAAGGTATTGGATTTTTGTCAAGTCTCTGTTGTGATTATCTATTGAAGTTTTTGTCCTGAAAGGTGATACATTGTGTGAATTGATCCTCATACATGAACCAAGTCTGCGTTCCTAGAAGTCACACTTCATCATCAGGTACAAACTCATTTCCTCTGAGCTCATCTCTACAAGGTAAACAATGAGTCATACAGTAGCCAGTCTTACCTCAAAACTGGCAGTTTCCCAAGATCACCCCTTATATTTCTACTGATCTCCACATTATCACCATTTGACAGGTATACAGTGGTATTGCGGTTTCATTTTGCATTCTCTGATGACTGATGGTGAATGTTTTCTTCTGCTAATTGTAGATTTGGACAGCTTCTGTGAAGTGTGCAAATCTACTATGATTTGGGGTTATGGTGGTTTTTAAAGTTCTTTGCTTTTCTCAGTATGAGTCTTCCACCGGGCAGCACAGTGTATGTACCACAACTGTTTTCTTAGGCCACAAGTTACCCTTTCACTTTAGTATTGCTTCTACGTTGTGTTCTAAAATATCTTTTTTCCCAAGTTCATGAAGATGTTTTTAGCTACAATTCTTTCTCACATATAGGTCTACAACCCATTTTCAGTAAGTTTTGTATGGTACAAAGGCATGATTCAGGTATTTTCCCTGTGTAGATACAAATTACTTCAGTTCTATTAGATAAATTTCTATACATCAGTTTCTGGGAAACTGACATCTCAACACTAGGCAGTCTTTTCAATCAATGAGTAGTATCTTGTAATATCACTAATTTTTTTTTTTCTCAAGACAGTGTCTCACTTTGTAGTTCAGGCTGGCTCTGAGCTCACTATGTAGCCCAGGCAAGCCTCAAACTCAGCAGTCTCCCTGCCTCTGCCTCCTGAGTGTTGGGATTACAGGCGTGAGCCACCATGCCCAGCACTGTGGTATGTGGTACTGGGGATCGAACTTGGGACTTTGTGCTTGCGAGGCAGACACTAGAACCACTAAGCTAAATCTCTGATCAAATATCACTAGTTTTTGTCATCAGTTTTGTAGTTTTCATGCACATCTTTTGCTTTGCATTATATTTCTTCCTGGATATTTAACTTACTATTATTATAAATGGTATATTTTTAAATTTTATTTCAAGCATTTGTTGCTAATAGAATGCAATATATTTGCCTCATCCTGAAAAATACTGGTGATTGATTTATCAAGCAAATGCTCAGTCATCTTTAAGAAATCAGAAAATGGAAGTATTATATAATTTGAAACATCTAATTTTCTAACAGCATGAAAACTCCTTGGGCCAGGGGTTTAGCTCAGTGGTTCTGGCATCTGCCTGGCAAATGCAAGGTCCCGAGTCTAGTCGCCAGTACCACATACCACACTGCCAGGCATGGTGGTTCATGCCTGTAATCCCAGAACTTGGGAGGCAGAGGCAGGAGGATTGCCATGAGTTCAAGGCTAGCCTGGGCTACACAGTGAGCTCAGGGCTTGTCTGAACTACAAAGTGAGACCCTGTCTCAAAAAAACAAAAACAAAAAACCCAAAGCTGGGCGTGGTGGCTCAGGCCTGTGATCCCAGCACTGGGGAGGCAGAGGCAGGATTGCTGAGTTCGAGGCTTGCCTGGGCTACAGAGTGAGCTCAGAGTCAGCCTGAACTACAAAGTGAGACCCTGTCTCAAAACAAACAAACAAACAAACAAACCAAAAATAAAAAAACTCATTCTTTGTATACAACTTCTCAAAAGTTATCACTTCAGAAACACTACATTCTGGATTTATTTCTCCTTTTAAGCCCATGTTAACTATGGAGTTAAATATCCTCTTGGTATTCTTCTTAGAAGATGAAGCAAGCACCAAATCCTTCAAAACAGGAACCTGTTTTTCAGCCAAATGGAAAATGGGACACGAAGATACGGCCTATGTGGTATCTATCCTCCATTAGCAGAATTGTGAACCAAGTTGTACCACCAATTCAAATTATGACAGAGGGTGCTCGCTTCGGCAGCACATATACTAAAATTATGACAGAGAGACAATATTAAAATGGACTGAGACTGGAATGGAATGAATGGATTTGTGAGATTCAAATTATCTTTAATGGTCACACTTATGAATTCTTCACTGGTGAAATAATTCTATGTATTCACCTTTTTTTTCCTCAATTTGATTTACAAAAGATTAGCATGCGCCTGGTTTATAAATAGCTATGCTGAAAAGGGATCCATTTTAACTTCAAATAAAACCAATATAAGGCACAACTATTCAGGAATATTTTATATTTTCAAAGTATTTAGGAATAGTTTAATTAGAAAAATAAAGGCAATGGGATTATCTACCAGGTTCTAAAAGTACCCATGAATTAAATCACACCCCCCAAACAAAACAAAACCTTAAGTCACATTGCTATTAAGCTTTCTTACAATAAAGAATAAAACCAAACTATGCTGAAGTACAAAAATCTGAAATTCTGAGCATGAAAATAATTTATTGATTAGACATCTGATTTATTCAAGCAGTAGGCCTACTGAACACAGCGATGGAGCAGAAAAAAAAAATTCTATCCAGCACCTGCACGATTTTAAATTTCCTGGGGACAGTTTATGCATTCTGTATTATAGCCTCACCCTAAAACATCCATGTGTGCTTGCTGTGGGTTAACTTATCAATAAAAGAACATAAGAAACTTTGTGTACACCCAAGGTGGCAAGTATCATTGGTGATAAGACTTTCAGAAACATTCTTAGGCACAATAGCACTGCCTGCAGTGACAGTCTTCGATTATCAAAGAAAAAGACCACCATTAAATACAATCTGACAAACAGAAAGGAAACATATATGCACCTTTGCCAGTGGATTGCTTTACATACTGGGGAGAATATTGCAATGAGATTTTCCTTCTATGAGATTAAAAATAACCTTTAACTGAAATTAACTTTTAATGGATATCTAATATTAAAAACCAATTCAACCTAAAAGCAATTTAGGGAAGAAATGCAGGACTAGTCATATGAAAATCAGCTGCATTTCTTTGGCTAACTCATTAAAAAATGCCAACTGAACATTTTCAGTCAAATTTTATTTTTTAAAAAAGCAGCAGATCAACATTACAATTCAAGAATCTAATCTAAGTATGCACTTGACAATGAAGTACATCTGAGTATGGAGTGAAAAAGGTTTTCCAAAAAAACCATCAAATATATTATCTCCAAATACCCAAATAATAAAACGCTCCTGTAAGCCTTTTGTTAAGTGGAATTCTAAAGAACTGAAATTTACTGCTAGGAAAACAAATCTGTAATACAGTAGTATGAGTCTTGGGTATTAAGCATAATCTGTTGAGTCGTTAAGAAATTCATGTGGCAAGAAACCTGTGTTGTGTGTGCACGCGTGTATGAGACAAAGGGAGGCAGACTATACTCCAGTTGACCCAAGAGAAACTGAAATATCTAATTTGTTCAGTTGAGACCAGACACCATCATGTTAATTCCCCATTTTAGAAGGCAATTAAAAATTGTAATTCCAACAGCCCACAAACCAAATAAAAAAATGTTGTAGAAATTAAAACTATGTTCAGAGCTTTTTTCCCAGCTCATTTTCAGCACCCCAAGAAAAATAAAAGCATCCATGACTATCACAGATGAAAACAAAATAATGTCATTGGAATCAGTTATTTTTCCCCATTGAGGTATAAAATCTATATAGAAATTTGATACTATACTATAACAAATTGTACTTCTCATAGTTCTGTTGTAATTTTCTTTAAACCCTGTTTAACATAGTTTTTTAAATTGTTGTAAAAATGTTGTTTTCATGATTGTGAATCTGGTTCCAGTTCTTTTTCATCTATTTGTATATCAATAGTTAATATACTGGCTACCAGTTCTAATCAGGAAAAAATCTTGGAAATATCTTCATTATGATAGCACATTCAGCAGAAGTTACTGATGCGCAAGCAAACCATGAAAGGTGCAGTTCTTCGGAAAGCAGTTTGTTGATTAGTTTTTGTTGTCTGAATTTTCTTCCCCATGTCTCTTGATGAAAGGCTTTCCATCTTGTAAACATCAGTGTGCACAGTCTCACTACTATGCAGTTTCACGTCCTTGGACAGGAAGGCTGGTTCACAGCTAGTGAAAAGCTAAAGGAGTTTGAGTTTTAATGGCTGAAAAACCTTACATCCTGCAGAGGAGGAAAGCACTTTTCCTTTTTTGCTACTTAAGAATGTGGCAGAAATGTATGCTGAGGTAGCCCAGTCAATCCTTTTTTTTTTTCTTTTTTTCTTTTTTTGTAAATTTGGTCTCAGAATATTTCCGGAAGGGTGACGTTTCGAAGAAGCCACTGTTGGGACCGGCTTCCATTGCAGTCTCTAATGCTGGGCACCTGGCTATCCTCTTCTGTGGCTTTATCCAGGCACTGATTACTGTTCACATGCTGCAGGGTTAATTTCTGAAAGTGACAGAAAAATATCTTAACATGAAAGGGGAAAAAAAACAACTCAACCATCATTTTTTTATGATGACTAATACCTCTACAGAAAAGATTACTTGGGGAAGGGAATATACATTACTTTAAGGATGATGGAGGAAAGATAAACATTTAACAGTAGCATATGAGGTATATAGGAAGGAGAAACATTGAGGTTCAGTGGCTCTACTGGACTTATGGTAAGATGACCTAAATTCTAAGCTTTAACTCTGACATAAGTTCTGTAATAGCCATTTCTTTTTAAAATGCTTTCATTTCCTTGAGGAAAAAAAAAAAAGAAAGAAAAAGAAAAAGAAAAAGACAGATTAGTGTTGCCCAATTTAGGATCTCCAACCTATTTCCAAGTAGCTATTTCAAAATTCTTTCATTTCCTTGTGTAAGACTGTTCAAGTTAACTCTGTGATTCCAAACCTCAAGTCTTGAGAAACTCAGGTTGTTCTGCAGACTGTAAAACCACAGGGATGTATGAGATCTGGCACAGTCAATTTCAAGTCAACTATCAGTATCAAATACAGAGATCCTATCCTTGTGGCTAAGAGTGGTGGTGTGGTACACAAGAAAGAAAACAGGATTAAAGGCATACTACACCCAGTTGGCTTTCTAACTTTAAAATAAAGATCATATTATATATTTTGAGCAGATTCTGTGAGGTACTAAGATAGTGAACTTAAAGTAGGTTAAATAAATGGCCGATGGGTATGTATTCCTAACTATTCACTGACATTCTAGACTTGATTACATGTTGATTTTTGGGATAATTTCAAAAGGGCAGGACAGATGAGCATTAACAGAAATACAGTTATTTATTTAATTGTTTGTTTGTTTGAGACAGGGTCTTGTTTTGTAGTTTAGGCTGGCTCTGAGCTCACTATGTAGCCCAGGCAAGCCTCGAACTCAGCAATCCTCCTGTCTCTGCCTCCCGAGTAGTGGGATAACAGGCGTGAGCCACCACACCCGGCACTGTGGTATGTGGTATTGATTGCTGGTGGGCGTGAGTCTCCACGCCCAGCATTTTATGTGGTTACTGGGGATCGAACTCAGGACCTTGAGCTTGCGAGGCAGGCGCCGGAACCACTGAGCTAACCCTCTGGCCCTTTCATATATTTATTATTTGTACTTCATCTGAGAAATCTATTCATTTCAGATGCCATTTTTGAGTTGGGTCTTTGAATTTGGGAGATCTGATAAGTTCTTTATATATTCTAGATAGTAGTCCTTTGAGGAACAGCTAGCAAATTTTTTCTTTTCACACTACGGGGAGTTTCTTCATTTTGTTGGAGATTTCTCTTGGTATGCAAAAGTATTTTTTAAAAATTGATCTTATTGGGCCGGAGGGTTAGCTCAGTGGTTCCGTGCCTGCCTCGCAAGCGCAAGGTCCTGAGTTTGATCCCCGGTAACCACATAGAATGCTGGGCGTGGAGACACGCCCACCAACAATCAACACCGCATACCACAATGCCAGACGTGGTGGCTCACGCCAATCCCAGCATTCGGGAGGCAGAGACAAAAGGATTGCTGAGTTCGCTGCGGCGGCTTGCCTGGGCACCACAGTGAGCTCAGGACCAGCCTGAACTACAAAGCAAGACCCTGTCTCAAAAAGCAAAATAAATAAATAAATAAATAAAAATTGATCTTATTAAAAAATGGATTTTATTGGTATTTTATATATACATTGTGATCACATTCAACATTGAGAACTTGTACCAGGACATGACACATCTTGATTCTCATTTTTTCCCATTCCCTTACCCTCCTTACAACACCTACTCCCTATATAATAAGCTTTGTTTCCTTTTTTTTTCTTTAAATTTTTTCCCTTTCTTTATGATCCCTTACGCCTCTTTTCCTTTTCAACACTTTCATCCTATTTCACAATACGTATCATACATTTTGGAACTCATTTACACCTTCAGTTTCTCATAGCAGAGAAATGATACTATATTTATAAATCTGAGCTGGGCGTGGTGGCTCATGCCTGTAATCCTAGCACTCGGGAGGCAGAGACAGGAGGATTGCTGAGTTCGAGGCTTGCCTGGGCTACATAGTGTACTCAGGGCCAGCCTGAACTACAAAGCAAAATCCTGTCTCAAAAAAAAAAAAATCTGAGTCCCATTTATTTATGAGTATTTCCTCAAGGTACATCCATTCGAATACAGATGACTCAAATTTATAATCTTTATGGATGAGTAATATTCCATTTTACTAAAAAAAACCCCCACTTCTTTTTTATCCAGTCTTCTGTTGATAGGCATTTAGCTGTTTCTGAGATTTAGCTATTACAAATTGATGGGTGAACATGTCACTATGATACACATATTTTCATTTTTTGGTGTATACATCCAACAAGGAAACAGGATCAAAGGGGAACTCAAATCCTAGTTTACTGAGCAGTCTCCACACGGATGTCCACAGTGTGGACCAGTCTACATTCCCACCAACAGTGGAAAAGGGTTTCTTTCTCCCTGCAGCCCTGCCAGCATTTGTTGTTTGTTGATTTCATGATAACAGCCATGCAAAAGCTTTTTATGACATGAGATCACAGCCAGTATTTCTCTGTGATAGTTCCTATCTATGTGTTTGGGGTTTTGTTCATAGTCTTTGCCTACACCAATGCTTTCAGAGTTTTTACCTTTCCTATCTTCCAGCTGATTTAGTGTTTGTTTTAATATTTAATCTTTGATCCATTTCAATTTTAGCTTAATGCATGGTGAAAGATATGGGTACAGTTCTAATCTTTAGCATGTGGAAACCTGGTTTTTTCAGCACCATTTACTAAAGAAGCTTATCTTTCTTTCAATGAAGGTATTAGGCTTCTTTGACAAAGATAAAATGACTGAGTGTCGCTGGAGTTGTTTCTGCATCTTCTAATTTGTTCCACTGATGCTTAGGTCTGTTATTTTGGCAGTATATCTTTTTTTTTTTTTAAATCAAAATAGCTGTGCAGTATGATTTCATGCCAGGGATTCTGATGTCTCCTGCCTTTGCCCTTGTTGGCCAGAACTGCCTTTGTTATTTTAGGTCTCTTTTGGTTCCAAATGAATTTTAAGATTGTTTTCTCTAATTCTGAGATACACTGTTGGAATTTTGATTGGGATTGCATCAAGTCTGTGTAATAGTTTTGAAAATATTGTTATTTCCACTGCACTGATTTTTTTTTTTTTTTTGAGACCAGGTCTCGCTTTTATAATTCAGGCTGGCCCTGAGCTCACTATGTAGCCCAGGCAAGCCTCGAACTCAGCAATCCTCCTGTCTCTGTCTCCCGAGTACTGGGATGACAGGCGTGAGCCACCATACCCCACATTGTGGTGTGTGGTACTGATTGCTGGAGGGTGTGAGTCACCACACCCAGTATTGTATGTAGTTACCAATGATGATCCAGGGACCTTGTGCGTGCTAGGTAGGTGCCGGAACTGCAAGCTAAATCCCCAGCCCCCCACTACACTGATTCTTCCTAAGAAAAAGGGATATCTTCCTATTCCTCCTGCCCCCCCTTACCTTACCAGGAATTGAATTTATGACTTTGGGCTTGCCTGACAGGTGCGGCACTGCTGAGCTAAATCCCTAGCTCTTCCCATTTTCTGATAATTCTCTTATGTTTCCTTTTTCAATATCAATCATGCATTCTAGAACACATTTATAACTTCAGTTTCTCATATCAGAGAAAATATATGGTATTTACACATCTGTGACCTATTTCACTTATGAGTATGTCCTGAAGGTACAGGCATTTGAGTATAAGTGATTTGCATGATTGATACTGTGAAATAGTAAATATTCAAAGGTTAATGGGGTTTAAGGGTAAATAATGAAGAAAGAAAAAAACTGATGGTTAAAAAAAAAGGAAACAATGCTTGGGCCTGATATTATTGTACGTGGTTACTGGGGATCAAATCAAGGACTCTGCACTTGCTAGGCAGGCACTGGAACCACTGAGCTAAATCTCTGGCCCACGAAGATTATAGAATTTTGAGTATTGACTTTGTATCCAGCTATACTACAGAATTTATTAAATCTAGAAGTTTTTTGGTGGTGTTTTGGGGTCTTCTATGTACAGTAGTATCATGTCTTCCATGAAACTTTTTCCTTTCCTATCCATATTTCTTTTTTCTTGGTGATACTGGGGATCAAACTCAGGCCCCTGTGCTTCCAAGGTAGGTGCAGTAACACTTGAGCTAAATCCCCAGCCTTTTTTTTTTTCTTTTTTTTTCTTGAGACAAGGCCTTGCTTTAGAGTTCAGGCTGGCCTTGGGCTCACTATGTAGCCCAGGCAAGCCTCAAACTTAGCAAACCTCCTGCCTCTGCCTCCCAAGTGCTGGGATTACAGGCGTGAGCCACCACGCCCAGCACTGTGAGGTAGTAGTGCTTGGACGTGGGCAAGAATCGCCACAGCCGGTATTGTATGTGGTCACTGGGATCGAACTCAGGACTTTATGCTTCCTAGGTAGGCGCCGGAACCACTGAGCTAAATCTCAGGCTCCATATTCATATTACTTTCATTTCTCTTGTCTAATTGCTCTGGCTAATATTTCCAGAATGATACTGAGTAAGGATGGTGACAGTGGACATCTTTACCTTGTTTGTGATTTTAGAGTGAAAGCTTTCAGTTTTCCTGTTTAGTATGATGTTGGCTATTGATTTGTCAGAGATGGCTTTTATCAGATTGAGATAAAGACTATTCCAATTTTCTATAGGTTTTTAATCATAGATGCATCTTTTAAGATGATTATATCGTTTTTCTATTTAGTTCTGTAAATAAGGTATATTATATTCATTAATTTGCATATGTTGAACCATCCACTACACCTATTTCCTTGGATGAATCCTACTTGGTCATGGTGTATATAACCTTCTTGACACTTTACCACACTCTATTTGCCAGAATCTTACTGAGAGTTTTTGCATCTATTTTCATTAGGGAGATTGGCCTATAGTTCTCTTTTTTGGGTGGATCCTTCTCTGGTTTTAGTATCAGGGTAATGCTTGCTTCCAGGAAAGAATTTATGAGTACTGCTCCCCTTTCGGTTTCATTGAAGGGCTTGGGAAGCAGCAGGATTAGGTCTTGTCTAAGTTTCTTGTACAATTCAGCAGTGAATCCATCAGGGACTTGGCTTTTCTTTGTAAGCTTTCCAATGAATGTCAAATTTCATCGGCTGATATTGGTTCATTAAGAATTTTTTTTATTTTCTTCATTCTGTTTTGGTAATTCATATGTATCTAGAAATTTATCCATTTTTTTCTGTATTTTCCATCTCATTACACTGCAGGATCATAGATATTGATGATCTTCTTGGACTTCTGCAGGATATGTTGTGATTTTCACCCTAATTCCTGACTTTATGGATTTGAGACTTTTCTTCCTTTTTTGGATAAGGTTGGCTAAGAGTTTGTCAATTTTATTTAATATTTCAAAGAATCAACTTTTCAATTCACCAATTCTTTATATTACTTTCTTAGTTTCCACTGCATTAATTTCTGCTGATTTTAATAATATTCTCTCTCATATGAGCTTTGGGCTTGACTTGCTGTTCTTTTTCTAGAAGCCTGAAGTTCAACACTAGGTTGTTTATTTGAGTCCACTTTGTCTTCCTGATAAAGGTATTCACCACTATAAATTTCCCTTAGGGCTACTTTTATTGCATCCCCTAAGTTCCAGTATTTTTGTTGTATTTTCATTACTATTTAATTATAGAAACTGATTTCTTTTTAAATTTCATCTGTGACCCACTGATTGTTCAAGATGGTATTATTTCCATGTGTTTATGAGGTTCTTGTAGTGTTTTCCAGCACTTATTTTTAATTTCATTGCGCTATGGTCTGATAATATACATGGGATAATTTCAATTCCTGTGTATTTACTTAAGCATGTTCTATGAACTAGCATGTGGCCTACTTTGGAAAATGTCCTGTGCACAGCTGAGAAGAATGTGTATTCTGATACTCTTGGTTGGAACACTCTGTAGACATCTACTAAGTCCATTTGTTCAAAAGTTTGGTACAGTTTTAATATATCATTGTTGATTTTTTTTGTCTAGTTGATCTGTCTGTGGTAGTAGGTAGTTAAGTCCCCCATTACAACTATATTGGTGAGATTTTTCATGTCTATATGTTTTATATAGTTGGGTGCACTGCTACTTGACACATACATATTTATGATTATCTCTTCCTCTTGCATTGTTCCTCTTGCAAGGATGTGGTGGCTCTGTCTCCCTTAATTAGTCTTGGCTTGTCTGCAAATGTCCCTGATTTTTTCTGGTTTTCTGTCTCATGGAGTATTGTTTTCCATTCTTTGAGTGTTAGTCTATGAATCTCTTTTTGCATTAATGTGTTTCTTATATGCAGCATATTGTTAAGATTTTGCTTCTTGATTCATTCTGCCACTCTGTTTCCTTTGATTGGTAAAATGAGACTATTAACATTGATGGCTATAATTTATTTGTATTGACTTTGTCATGTTTTGTTTCCCCCCTCTTTTTGGGTTCCTTTTTTCTTTCTCTGTTTAATTTCTTGCTGTGTCTGATGGATTCATTCTATTGAGGATCATGGAATTATAATCCTTATTATTTCTTTCTAGAATATCCTTCAGAACTGTTTTGGAGTGCTCGTTTAGTGTTCATGAATATCCTCAGATGTTCTTTGTCATGGAAGTATCTTATTTCTCCAGCAGTTATGAAAGACAGGTTTTGCAAAGTTCACCAGTCTGGGTTGAAGGGTTTTTTTTAGGACTTGAAATATTTCACTCCAAGTTTTCCTTTACTTGGAATGTGTGTTGTGAAAAAGTTAATCAAAGGCAGTATGGTATTGTAGAAATAATTCTAGATCAAGGATCAAGAATCCTATTTCTAAGATTTAGTTTACACAATTTATATAATCTGTGACCTTGGGAATTAATTTCCATTCAGGGCTTCAATTTCCACTAATATAAAACAATATACTGTATTTTATTTCTAGGATTCCTTTGAAATCTATGATTTCATGGCTTTGGATTTATAATATAGATTATTAACGTGAATGTTTTGTTATCTTTCTAGATAACAAAATGTTTTAAATGGATGTTGGGAGTGCCATTCTGATGTGCCATTACCCTTAAAAACTCCCTATGCATTAGTTCAAACTGCTGGACGAGTACTGCAGCTTGAGGTCCTTCTGCCCAATTTTATTTTTTTTCTACAGGTATTAATTTAAAAATTACTTATAGTAAATATTTCAATGCATAATTTGGAGTTTGATTCTGGGAAAAAAAAACAGCCTGTGCCTTTAAGATTGCTCAGGGGGAAAACACTGTAAAGTGATCTAGAAGTTTTAAAACTCCACTCAAAATGGCTTCTAAATATCCTAAATCATCTCCAGATTCTTCCACTTCTAATTACATGTTTCCTTTTGGAATATCTATTATGGTAGACTGTAAGTTGGCTAGCCACAGCCTTTTTTTTTTTTAAATTGCATTCTTTATTGGTACACTTTGCATACATCTCACACTCACAGATAACATTGGGGAATTTGTACCAATATATGACACAGTCAATTCTCATTTTTACCCATATCCCCACCCACACCTCCCCACCCCCTATATACATGCTCTTTTATTTGCCACAGCCATTCTTAACCTTTGTCTCTTGGTACCTCGCCTCACACTACGAAGACTAGAAAATCAAAAGCTTGTTTTTCTAGGCTTCAACCCAGCTGAGGTGACTAAGGGACTCATTCTGTTCCATGAAAAATAAACAGAATTTGCAAAGAGGATTCCAAAAAACTGTTGGGTTTCCTAAAAGAACCATCTACGTGGCAGTGAAACAACCTCCCTTATCTTTCCTTTACCTTGAATTATTGTGTGATGGTGAGAACTACAGCAACCATTTTATAGCCAGATAGAAAAACAGGTTATAGTTATCTGCTCCCTTATATCATTGTGTCATGGAATCCACACCAAAACCCACTTATCTTGAAGACTCACATAAATAGGGAGAGATTTGTATAAACACTGTGCTATATAAGCAGGTTTTAAAAACTGCCTGCTAAATATGGGTTTTTTTTTCAATGAACTTAAAAATGGGAGGCGTTTCTGTATTTAAAATTTTATGGTTGTCACAATGGCTGCGTCACCAGCACTTGCTGTTGTGTTAGAGAAGCTCTGCACCCAGTAACGTGTGGGACAGCCATACTGAAATAGTAATGACACGCAGGGACAGACTATTCAAGCCATTTCTAGTGGCCAAGTATATTCTTAAGTAACATTAACAACTTCAGTTAAAAAGAATATGAAAATGCCCAGTGACATACCCTCAGTTTAAACAACTCTTCTAGGCATCTGGGTAACTTACCACCGGGTCATACTCCCAGAGCTGGTTGCCTTTCAGGTGGTGGCATTTGAGCATGGTAACTGGGCCATTCAGTTTGGAAACGTCCAAGCAAAGGTCATCCGTTCTAATTTCTTTGTTGGCAGTATAAGAGAAAACCTGAAAAACAAAATGCACATACACAAATTTTACGAATAAAAATCATCTGGCATTTTTAGATGCCCAATAGCCTCATGAGGCAAAAAACCCCAAGTATTACAGGACACATGATTTTTGTGCTTCATTAACCACTTGTACTGAGTGTCACTTGGCCAGGTGTCATTTCAACTAGCTGATGCTTGGTGCTGAATCAATCTGATGAAACTGTCATTTTTATATTTTGTTATATCATCTTATAAAAATTAATGAAAACATGACATTTTTTGGTTATAGTGTATTTAAATAATTGGACCGGTAAGTGGTTGCAATAGTGGTGAATAATTCAGAAACCTACCACTAAGTTTATACAAAGAAAGAGAAAAATGGCCTATTTTGTATTCATTACTATACCATCAAGGGTTACCATTTGTTGGCTAAAAAAAGAACAAAATAAATCCTGTGCTTAGTACTGTCAATACAATTCTCACAAAAGTCCTTTCACAAATGTTTTGTTTAAAAATATCATTATATTAGCTGGGTGTAGTGGTGTAGGTCTGTAATCCCAGGACTTGGGAAGCTGAGGCAGGAGGATCACTGCAAGTTTGAGGCCAGCCTGCGCTACATAGTGAGTTCATGGTTGTCCCAAACTATACAGCAAGATCCTGCCTAAAAAAAAATGTTTAGATTCAAGAATTCCTTCATTTAACGGTCTTTTATTATTTTCTCTTTAAACTGAAAAATATCCAAATGGTGTCATCTGATAAAAAGGACAAAGTAAAAAACATTCTGAAACATCCCTTGAAAAATCTAAGATACTCACCTGATTGCCTCCCATACCATGACAATTAAAAATTCCAACTTTTTCATTCTCTTTTCTAGCCATGTTATCTAGACACTGATTTGTTTCCACATTTCGTATCTATGAGACAATGAAAATAACAACAGAGAGTTTAACTAGACATACACAGTTACACACAACACTAAAAATCTATTTCTTTGTACTACTTTGAAATCACCTTTTTTTGTAGGTACTCGTTATACAGGAGGTAAAAAAATTCACTATCTGGCTGTGTACATTCTTTGGCTTAGAAAGTTCTTACAAAGTATCTATGTAATTTCTGCATTTAAGGGGGAAATCCTTCAAGTTCTTCTCCTCATTCTTCATTGTTCCCCTACAATTTATATTTAGTTCCACTCCTTAAAGACATTACTAACAATCAAGGTAAGGTTATGACTTACCACAGCTGCTTTGATGACTTTGGGAGACTGAAAAAATCTCTGGTATTTTCTAGCCAAAGAGCTTGGAACTTGCTTGGATTATCTAGAAACCCAGACTTGGTGTGGTGCAAACTTAATACTCTCATTCAATATTTGTCAATTACAAAAAAGGAACTTAAATCAATTATTCAGAGTATCTTAAAATAGGAGAAGAATTAGGTAAAGAACTAGAAGTATCTTGCGAAATTCCTCTAAACTACTGCAGTTTAAAAACTTGGTACATTAAATTACGAGACATCTGAAAGCCCTAGATCTGTCCCTATGGATAACACTGTTACCAAATAAACCAGAGGGAGAGGTATGACAGACTATCTGAGCATATTCTGTGGACAGAAACATATAGTTTTGTGTGATAAGTAAAACACAGGTGAAGTTAAAACTACAAATAAGCCACTTGTTTTTGTAAATGTCTACATATTATTTCAATATTTTGCTCCAGATCAAATATATATTGTCCAGAAAATTTAATCACATACTTCATATCTTTTTTTTTTTTTTGAGACAGGGTCTCGCTTTGTAGTTCAGGCTGGCCCTGAGCTCACTATGTAGCCCAGGTAAGTCTTGAACTCAGCAATCCTCCTGCCTCTGCCTCCAGAGTGCTGGGATTATAGGCGTGAGCCATCACGCCCAGCACTGTGCTTTGTGGCATTGATGGCTGGTGGACGTGAGTCACCATGCCCAGCATTGTATGTGGTTACTGGGGATCGGGGATCAAACTCAGGACCTTGCGCTTGCCAGGCAGGAGCTAAATCTCCGGCCACCATATCTTATTTTTAACTTATTACTTTAATTTGGGGGCCAACTGCCTCATAGATTATATCTTACACGATGGAAACAAAGCTTATATTATATATATACATATATATGAACATACATACACACATACACATATATGTACATATATATGTGTATATATTATACATACATATGTATATATTATACATGTATGTATATATACATATATATGTTGTATGTAAGGGGGAGCACTGAAGGGAGTGTAGGACAATGAGAAAAAATAAGTTTCAAGATATATTATGTGGGCTGGAGATTTAGCTCAGTGGTTCTGGCACCTGCCTCACAAGCTCAAGGTCCTGAGTTTGATCC